>LPNX010073411.1:254762-273105 GCA_001517045.1 Pseudotsuga menziesii | reverse complement strand
ATATTATTCATAATATATAAACTTTACATATTATTCTTAATATTTATTCATGCCTCACATATCATGGTTTATTTATTGTGATGCTTCCCTTTGCTTACACTATTTCTTTTATCAAGGCCTCAGGTAGGGTTTGGTCGGTCAACTAGGTTAGGCAGCTCTAGATCCTTCTTGCATGTTGGATTACCTCGTGTATCGTGGTAGTTCTTCTAGTTCCTGATGAGAAGTATATTTGAGATTTCATTTAATCAAATTTAAAATAGGTATGATAAGAGTCGATGTTATTTAGAGTCGTTCTCACTCAACACACTTAAGTTCAGTAACCCCTAGAGCTATTTAGATCCTAAGCTCAACATTATTAATTTGGGCATTACACTAGTGCAATTACAGAGCCTCTCGCTCAACACTAATACTATGATGTACTTGTATAATACACCTAGGGATACAATGGCCAAATATCTGATGCTCCAGAGCTTATGCTCAACGTCAATTTTTAATTCTCCAGGGCTTATGCCCAACACTTCCAATATTGTAACCCATGTGTTCCAAAGCATATGCTTAACACAAAATCCCATAACTCATGTGTTCCGAGCTTATTCTCAACACTAAATCTCATCACTCATGTGCTTCAAGGATTACACCCAACATATTATAGAACTCAATCATGTAGTCAATATTCTACACATTTCATCGCAATAATCATCTCAGTATATGTATTAAGGCTAATCACACAATAATAAATCTAGTACATCATACCACGACAATAGTTCTTGTCCATAAGGGTCCACGCCCAACATATATAATAATATACAATATAATAAAACATGTGCATTGGCTTACGCCCAATATATCTAACTAATCAACATAACTCATGTGCAGTGGGGCATATGCCCAATATATAAACATAAACATCAAAGTAACTCATATGCAATGGGACTCATGCCCATTATAGTTAAGGTCAAAATTTGGGATATTACATCTTTCCCCGCTTAGAACAACACCGTCCCAGTGTTTTAGGGACTATAAATTAAGTCATGAAACAAGGCGAGGTAAGCCTCTTTCATGGTGGCTTTATTCTCCCAAGTGGCCTCATTGGTTCCAAAGTGCTTGCATTTCACTTTCAACTGGACAATTGTTCACTTCCTCAGTTGTACTTCTCTTTTGTCCAAAATATGAAGGGGTTCGGGTATGAAATCCCCTTCAGGTTGCACCTATAGCAAGGACCAATCCATAACATGTTTAGTATCATATACATATTTCCTCAATAAATATGCGTGAAAATAATTATAAACCTGTATATGCGCAGATAAAGCTAATTCATACGCCACTGGCCCTCTCTTGGCCAGTATCTCAAAGGGTACACAAAGTCTTGGTGCTAACTTTCCACATCTTCCGAAGCTTAATGAGATTCTCTTCGATTTTAATTTTCAATAAACATGTTCACCAATCTTGTAATCTTTATCTTTTCTTTTCTTATCTGCATAAATTTTCTGGTGGTCATGTGCTTCCTTGAGATTCTCGTGTACTTTGGTGATTAATTGTTCTAGGTCCTTCAGTAAGTCTGGCCCTAACATGAGCCAGTCCAATGGACTATCCCAAGTCACCAATGTTCTACATTTTTTTCCATAGAGTACCTCGAAGGGACTCATTTTGGTGAAGGTTTGGTATCCGTTGTTATATGCAAACTCTGCGAGGTGCAGATAATCCTCCCTCTTTGTGAGATTGTTCATAACGTACATTCAAATCATGTCTTCCAAAATCTGATTTACCCATTCTGTCTGGCCGTATGTCTGCAGGTGGAAGGAAGTACTAAAAGTTAACTATGTCTCTAAACCATAGAATAAAGATCTCCAAAAGTTACTCGTAAACTTTGTATCTCGATCCGAGATGATTGCCTTGGGTATCCCATGCAATCAAAATATCTCCTTTAAGAATATGTCAGCAATGTGAATTGCCTTGTAAGTTGACTTTATTGGGATAAAGTGTGTCGCTTTAGACAACTTGTCAACCACTATAATTATGGAATCATTTTGCTTCTTTCTCTTTGGTATACTTGTAATAAAATCCATACTGATAACCTCCCATTTCCATTCTAGAATGGGTAACGGTTGTAGTAATCCCAAAGGATGTTGGCACTCAGCTTTGACCTGCTGACACTCTTGTCATTTTCGCTATGAATAAATCTATGTCAGCCTTTAGCTTAGGCCAAAAAAAGTATCTCTTTACTGCCAATATCATCTTTTGATATCCCAGATGCCCCGAGTAGGGATTTCGATGAAACTCTTTTAGGATGTTATACTTGATGTCTCCTCTCTCCGAAACATACAGTCTCTCTTTGGACCACAATAGTCTGGTCTCGTCTACCCTATATTCTTTTTTTTGTTGAAACAACATGTCCTCCTAAATATTTTTGAGGACTTCAACATAGAAGCAGTCAACTCCGCTTGTCGTTCTAATCCTATCATGCAAATCTGAATCAGTTTGGATCAAAATTACCTCATACAACATATGAGCTCATCAACTTAAAGCATCAACGATTTTATTCTCCTTTCCATTTATATTCTTTAGTTTGAAATGGTACTCGCTAAGGAAGGCCAACCATCTAGCCTTCCTGAAATTTAAATTTGGCTAGTCGAACAAATACTTCATACTCATGTTGTCTGTCTTCAGAGTAAAAATTTTCCCCATGAGGTAGTGCCTTCACATCTTCAAGGCATGGATAATAGTAGCTAGCTCAAGATCATGGGTGAGATAAATTTGTTCGTGTTCCTTTAATTCCCGTGACTCGTAACAGATCGCACAATCATTCTATATGAGGACTCCTCCAAGTCCTTCCTTGCTCGCATCTGTGCAAATAACGAAATCCCCATCGGGATCCACAATTCGTAGTATAGGTGCATTAGTCCACAGTTATTTAAGATTTTGAAATATTTCCTCGCACTTGGTTGTCCACAAAAACTTGTTTGCCTTCTTTTCTAAGGCGTTCATGGGACAAACAATCCTCAAAAAGTTCTCAATGAACTTTCGATAGTAACATGCTAATCCCAAAAATGACCTAATGTCTATGACACAGGTAGGGGTAGACCATTCTTCTATGGCTTTAATATTTTATGGGTCGACGACTATCCCTTTCTAGGAAATGATGTGACCTAGGTATTGTATCTGTGGTTTGTAAAATTCACATTTTCTAAACTTAGAGTAAAGTTGGTGTTCCCGTAACACTCGTAGTACTATGTAGAGATGTTCCTCATGTTCTTATTTACTCTTCGAGTAAACTAGTATGTTGTCTATAAAGGCCAATACAAACTTATCCAAGTATTTACTAAAGATATTGTTCATCATCCACATAAAATTTGTCGGTGCATTGGTTAGCTCAAAAGGCATTACGACAAACTCGTAATGGATGTATCAAGTCCGAAAGGACGTTTTGTGTATATCTTCATCGCAAATCCATACCTGATGGTATCTGGACCACAAGTCCATCTTTGAAAATATATTTGATCCTCCAGCTTGATCGAACAAGTTATCGATCCTAGGGAGTGGGTAACGGTTCTTGATTGTCATCTTGTTGAGTTGGCGGTAATCAATGCACATTCGCATCGTATCGTTCTTCTTCTTTACAAAAATTATAGGTGCTCCCCAAGGGGACACACTAGGATGGATATAACCCTTCTCAATCAACTCCTGTAACTACAACTTGAACTCCAACAACTATGTTGCGCTCATGCCATATGGGGCTTTCGAAGATGGTACTAACCCTGGTGTTAGTTCTATAGAAACGTCTAAGTCTCGTTTTGGTGATAATCCCAATATTTCCTAGGGAAATACATCCTTAAATTCCATGAGAACAGGAAATTCATCAATTTGTTGTTCTCTCTTAGCTTCTACATCCTGGATGTTCACTACAAAAGTGTGCAGTCCTTCCTAATACATTTATTCGCTTGTATGTTAGATATCTGTCTAACGGACACCTTCTTAGGTATGCCTTGAATCTTTGTTTGATTCCCTTGGCTATCTGTGCACAAGATTGACTTGTTTAGATAATCGAGCATGACATGGTTCTATTCCAACCAGTCCATGTCGATAAGTACACCGTACTATCCTAAGGGTAAGATATTCATATCTACCTTAGCTGGAAACCAGTTCATGTCTACCTCACAGTATCTCACTAGTTATGTAAACTTTCTCTTTGTGTCAATGGCTAGTTGTACCATCCATGGTTGTTTCTCATGTTTCACTTTGTTCAGTTTACATGTGTCCACAATATTGGGTGACACATAGCTTCGACAAGCACCGGTATCAATCAAAATCGAAATAGAAGTGTTTGAAATCTTACCTTCTATTTCGACCATAGTGTCCTGATGGTATGCTTATCGATCGTCAAGTGCTGCATAGATCCCTAGCCATGCCATTCCACTATTGGGTATTCATGTAGGTTGTGTAAGACTCCATTAGTATTGCTAGGAAAATCTATGGCATAATGGGTCCCTTGCAATTTCTAACAATTAACCTACAGTAGGGCAGCCTTGGCTCCTTTGTTTTCTACTGATCTGTTGGTATTTGGTGCGGGCACTTGGCTGTGCACCTGTCTCGTTGAAGTTTATGTTAGATGGAAAACAATTATTTTGTTTTCTGTAAGGCAGTGGTTATAAACCAGGTTTTCAATTGTCCGAGAAGGTCCTAGACCTGTCTCAACTTCTGTTTATGTTTTCCTTCCTTAGCTATCTATGCTCATAACATATCCTAGCTTTTTGTAAGGTAGTGTCCATATTTTTTGGCGTTCCAAACTCAATTATCTCTCAAAATTTTTGAGGAAGACACCCATAAATTGTTGTATCTTGACCTCCTCGTCCCTTATGTAAGGTACATAACGTAACAGATCCAAAAATTTATTGATAAAGGCCTCCATGGTCATGGAGCTAATATTTAACTCATGAAATTCTTTCACTTTTTTGTCAAAGAATCTCTCAGACATGTATTTTTCCTGAAATATTCTGCGAAAAATTATCCATCTGATTTCTTTTACTTCATCCTTTTTGGTATCTTTTAGGTCTCTCTTCCATCTAGATGCTTCTCCATTTAAATTGTAAATGGCCATCCTGGATGCTTCTCCATTTACTCCTCATGGTATCTGTTTAATTTTTGCAGGTTTGGGAACAAGCATGAGTTCTCTACAATGTGAGCAGATACTTGGTCGACTGCACAACTTTCCGGGTAAGCCCATGTAGAAAGGGCCTTTACCCAATGCTTGGTCATTTACATTGTTGCAAGGTTTCTTTGTTGCGAAGTTGTAACCGACCTCCCTGTTGGGATTCACCTTGGTTTGGGGAAAAAGATGATAGTAATTCTTTAGTTATTAGCTTGTAGGTTTGGTTTGGGGTTTCTCATCCCATTCAGACGTTTTGTTCCAAGACATGACTGTGTAAATGTTTATGGCTCTGTAATGGATAAATGTGATGGTATTTGGTTTAATTGATTTGGATCTGTAGTTTTTTTTTGCTATGAGCACTGCGTTTTTGGTTTATAATGGATGAAATTATACTTTTATCAGTACCATTTCTTTGCAATTGCACTACAATACTACCATTTTGATATATGTGGGTTGACTATGGAAGAATCATTAGGTGTTAATCCTTGCTGCGATTTATGTAAATGGTTCATCGTTTTAAATGGATGTTACTCTATCAAATTAATTATTTGGTTTTAGTTTAGGTATGTTACCTCAGTTAATTAATGACAAAGGAAAATCCCTTTCTTCGTATTTGATTTGGTTTTGGTGGGAGAATTCCACGTCTTCGTTTTAAGACATCGTTGTAATGTTTAATTACTTGAACTCTGTTGGTTGTCAAGGACAACCTTAGATCTATTTATATGTTTGATGTAATGATTTGGTTGTTCAAAGACGGGCGTAATGGCATGGCCCAAGATTTTCCTAAATAGTGTGGCATGTGTGTCTGTAGAGTTTATATTTTAATTCTTATGTGTGCAGACTTATGGTACTCTGTTTAATGGATTCGAAAGTGGTTGTATTGTTTTTATGATTGTTTATTTGTATAACATGTTATCCCTCCTAGTCGGGGCTTCACGCGATTCGATCTTGGGTTTTGATCGTTGGCTGAGGTTTGATGTTTATTAAAAGTTGATATTATTGTTAATATCATTAATTGTTAATGTTGATAAGTCGGAGCTTATGGGTTTCGACCTTGGGTCGCGATAGTTAATTGATTGTGTTATTGTTTATTATTTAATATAATATTTGTTAACGCTCTTTGTTGGAGCATATGAGATTTGATCTGGTAATTCAATATTTTATTTATGGTTATGTTTGTAGTATAATTTATATTACTATTGCGTAGATAGTTCAGGAAAATCATAGTGGCAACCATCCAATCCTTAACAGGATTTGATGTTGGGCAAATGTAAAATGTTTAGGTTCTTGACTCTGTATAAGTTTTGAATTTAATAGTGTAAACATTATTCCTCTTGAATCATGGATAGGCTCTCGACGTTTGGATGAGGAATTATGATAATCTTTTTTGGTAATCTTAATTGTTATTTATGGTAATCTGGATAGATTATATGTAAATGTATTCTTCGTTGTTGGAAAATGTAATATGTCGAAGACCCATTGAAAAAAACTAGGTTTCTGGAGAAAGACAAACAAGCTGAGCGCTCCCGTGAGAACAAGCTAGGGTTTTCTGCGAGCACTGCCTAGCAGCCACCATGGCTGCTCCTGGGGGAGGGGATTCCCCTCCCTCCCCACCTATATCTGATGAAGAAGCCTTCAGGAGGCTCTTAGCGCCAGCCGGGAAGAAACCGGTGGCCCCAGCTATTCCGAAATTCATTAAGAAACTGGATGCAATACCTGAAATTGGCTTGCCAAAAGAAAAACCCATTAAGATTGCTCTGGCTCTGGCGGAACGTGGTCTGTTCGGGAAGTTCATGGGTTTATGGCCATCCACCAGAACCACTGATGAATGGATTCAAAGAAACTGGAGGCCTCACCTGAAGCACAGGGTGACCTGCTATCCGGTGGGCAGAGGTTTCTATATTTTCGAATTCATTTCCAAAGATGACCGAGATCTCATTTTTCGGAATGGTCCTTACTTCATGGGGTCTCATGGCCTGTATCTCAACTACTGGACCCCGTATTTTGACCTGAATGTTGCTACCCCAAAGGAGTTCCCTGTTTTGGTTCGTCTCCCAAATCTACCAGCGCACTGCTGGAACTCTGAATCTCTGGAAAAAATAGGGAACGGTCTCGGCCGCTACATTGACAAGGCAGATCCCAAGGGACAAAATTCATGTGCAAGAATCTATGTTGAGGTGGACCTTGAGGCTGGACTTCCATAAGCATCCAAGATCTCTGTGGGTTCCTGGCATCACTATCAACAGTTGGATTATGAGCAGCTTCCCTTCAAATGAAGACACTGCCATGAGCATGGACATTTTCAAAGAAACTGTCCCAAAATCCAACAAGGGGACGAAACAGAAGGATGGAAAAGAGTCAAGAAAGGGAAAGCAGTCCCGAAAGCTCAAGAGAAAATCCATAACCCTAATCCAGGCAGTAAGGGGCCGCCCTCAGAAGAAACCATCCCTGTTCAGGCGTCAATCTCTAAATCAACAACCCCCTCTCACCCCTTTGCAGTTGAAGGAACATCCGCTACAGTAAGAATTAACTCTGGACCCACTTTGGCTGATCCCATTGAACCTAGAGAAATCCCCCAACAGCCTGTCACAGAAACCCCGACCATCATCTCTGATGATATCCCCCTTCATGCCTCAGATCCTAATAGAATCCCCTCCACCCCTGTAGGAGAGCATTCGAAGATCATTGGCCAGGAGGAGGATCCTTCTAATTTAGACTCTGACCAAGGCGGTTTCTCTAATGAAGGAGTATCAGAATCCAGCAGCTCACATGCAACGCCCCTGAGATCCACCAGAGGACGAAAATCAAAGAAAAAGCACAGAGAAGAGAAGTCCTTCCGGGATGTAGCCAAAGGAACTCAGAAAACACTGACAACCATGATTAGCACTAGATCGAAGCAAGGCCAGGCCTCCAAAGGGGCATCCCCCCCCCAAGAAAGTTTAAATGCGATACGTCTCCTGGAACTGCAGAGGTTTGGGCTCCAAAACGAAAGAAGAAGCACTGAAAGACATCATCAGAATAAACAAGCCGGATATTCTGCTAATTCAGGAGACAAAAATGGAGGATTCAATCCTCTATCAAGCAGGACACTCCTTCTAGAAAAAGGGCCCTGGGAAAGCAATAAGTTCAAAGGGGGCCTCAGGAGGAATAGCCACTTTCTGGGACTCTGCCAAATTTGAGCTGGCCAATGAAGAAAGTAGCGATCACTGGATTTTCACTAATTTTCTCCTTCGGGACTCCGGACAACAAGTAAGTCTCTTCAATATGTATGTTCCTACTATTTACTCTGAAAAACGCAAATGTTGGGATGCCATTGACTCATTTCTAAGCTTGCACAATCCCAGAAACATCATCATAGCAGGTGATCTCAACGTCACCCTGGCCGCTGAAGAGAAGAAAGGAGGTTCTCCAGTAAGGGATCAAGCTAGAGAATGGGTAGAGGACATTATCCTCAACTGGGATCTGATGGATATAAAGCCTCCCACAGGGAAATTTACCTGGACCAACAAAAGGCTGGGCCCTGGGCATATTGCAGCTCGCCTTGACAGATTCCTCATTCAATCTGATTTCCTCATATCTGGTTTTCTGGCTTCCTCTAAAATTCTCCCCAACTGCATCTCTAACCACAAACCAATCTTGCTGGAGCTCTCCTCTGAACCCAACCTTGTGTTGGAGACATTTACCACCATACACACTCTTTTTGGACAAATTGGCCTAGTTAAACCACTATCCTAAGTTTAATTGACATCAGTGGAGCATTAATTACCATCATCCAGTCACACCCATGCCTACCTACAGTCAAGGAGGCTAACTTAGCCTTCTCCTACAGTCAAGGAGGCTAACTGGAGCACTCCGGGGGTGATCTGAGTGATATTAATGCACCTAATTGCTAATTGGTGATTACAATCAGTTCAACCAGTCAGTTACAGTCAGTTAAGGTGCCTCCATTCATTAAATATATTATTTAATGATTATTTATTATTATTTAATGAACTGGAGTCAACAAGGTGCATCCACCAACTTTTGATGGTCAGTTCAGCTTCAGTTAACCTCATCGGGGTTCATTGGAGTCATGCAGCACTATCACTTGATGGTTGGATTGCTATGACATGTGTTTGATCTCCTTCAGTTGAGATTCAGTAATTTATTGCACTCTGACTTCAGTTAGGGTTTGGTGAGTCAATTAGGGTTTTGGTCAAGTGGTTAACTGAGTGAGATTGAATGGTTGAGAGTCAGTTAAGCTAGACTCACTCACTGAATTTGAATTGTCTCCTTAGGTATTCGAATTCTTCATGGAGTTAAGCCATTTCTCAGCATTGGTATTGTAACCCTTTATTGTTTATTAAATATACAGAGAGGAAACCAATTCTGGTTTCGATTATCTCCAATTCATGAGTATTTGTTAATAATTCTTTGATGATTTTGATTCCTAGTTCCTAGATCATGTGCAAGAATTAATATGGTATCAGAGCATGCAGGGGGACGAAGAACAATCTCTCAAAAACAAGATTTTTGACAGATTTCTCCATGAAAAGTGAGCAATAGCTCAAAATTCCAGCACTGCACCAGAAGCCAAGGCTTACCACTCAATATCCCAAGTAAAGAACTTGTTGATCAAGCTTGCTTGATTGACTATGTTGGGTGTGAAGAAAGCCTGAAATGTGCAGGCTGTCCGACCTTATGGTGCCCCTTTTGTTTTGATTTGCAGGTTTTATCAGGTACAACTTCAAATGGACTCATCAATCCCTCTTCTCACCCCATTCACAAGCTATTCGGAATGGAAGCTGAAGATGATTGCATCTCTGAAGAGACGAGGTCTCTGTGAGATGTCTATTGGACTTGGAAAAGAGTCTTATGAGAATGAGAATGACTGGATAAATGATAGTGATAGAGCTATTGGAGCAATATGTCTGGCCCTTTCTGATAGCTTGTACTACCTTAGTCTTTGTTTTGCTGAATACCCAAAGGAAGTCTGGACAATATTGGACAGAACCTTTGGCAAGCACAATGAGGATCATAATAGTACTTTGGAGATCACAGCCAGCACCAAAAGAGTTCTTTACTCAAAAATCTCAGCCTCTACTCTCTCTGATGAAGTTTTTCAAGATGAAGATGAAGCAGAATCTTCTACACATTCAATTCGAATTGAAGAAAGTCTCCATGAAGTGACTCCTTCTCCTGATGCTCCGGAAGTTCATGAGATCTCTGATATCTCATCTTCTCATATTACTGAAACAGAAGAAGACATTCGAATCTCTGATATTGAAGAAAAATACTGTTGCACTTCCATGCAAACATTCACCGGTGATTTTCCTTTGAATTCTGTGCAAAATTTACCAGTAATTGCTCCCGAAAGTGAAGAGAAATTTGATTTTTCTCCCTCTAATGTTGCTGCTGGTGTGCAAATATGTAAAAAATTGGATTATTTGGAAGAAATATCAGATTATAAGAGTGACACATTCGCTCCCCATGATCTAGATCTTTCAGTAAAATCCTGCAGGATTGCATGCACAAAAATTCAGAATTTTGAAGAAGAAGAAAATTGTGCATCTACCGTCTCGGCTGACCATAATTTTGGATCTGATATGAACCTTATTGGATATGATATGATATTATTTGGATATGATCTGATATTTCTTGGTTCAAAATTTCAGTTTCATAAACCTTCAATACCGGTTGTAGCTGTTCTCATCAACAGTGTGAAGAAACAAGTACCACAAGTCTCCTTCGAAACTGCTGCTGGGGATTTGATTTCATTCCATAGTTTTGGATCTGTTGTGAACTTATTTAGATCTGATTTAAATTCTGATCTGATATTATTTTTTTCATATTTTAAAATCCAAGAGCTTTCAGCCATGCTTGTAGCTGCTCTCACCAATTCCGGTGTGAAAAATCAAGTACCGCGGTTCTTCTTCAATTTTGCTGATGGGGATTTGGTGTTAGTTTCCTCGTATGAGGTTGATGATATTTTATTTTTTGATTCATTATCTATTTTAGAATCTATATCATATTATGGAGTTCAATCATTCGCTCTCCAGAGTCCCAGGGATTCTCTACCTTTGGTCACAAGTTCATCTCCTCACAGAACTAGTAAAGAGGAAGACATTCTGCATCTGCTTGGACACTTGCTCCTAAAAATTGGGGCTGATTTTTCCACTCATGGTTTGCTGTTCAAGGCTGCAACATATCAGTTTCTTGAGTGTTCCACACATGGTTTGAATCCTCAAGAACCTTTGCTCTCTCTTCAAATGATTTCAGTTGCTCTACATGGGTCCAGTTTTCATCGTGCAGCTACTTATATTTCTGATTCAGTTGAGTGCATTGTTCTTCTTCCAAAGTGGAAGATTCCTCTAGACATATTCATTTAGTTTGGATTCAGAGGTTCACATGCACAGTCTCAGGATGCTGCTGCATAGAAGAACCAATTCTTGATTTACTGCTTAGTTTGAGGGGGGGTATTTTTCCCATGAGGTTTTCCCTGTTTCCTTGGTTATATTAAGCAGTTACTTTATTGTACAGGGTGACCTATGGCCTTTGTTTCCAGGGTCCTAGAATTTTCATGCATCTATGTTTTCTAACTCTTCCTGAGTATAGCTTAAGGGGGGTTGTTGGAGACATTTACCACCATACACACTCTTTTTGGACAAATTGGCCTAGTTAAACCACTATCCTAAGTTTAATTGACATCGGTGGAGCATTAATTGCCATCATCCAGTCACACCCATGCCTACCTACAGTCAAGGAGGCTAACTTATCCTCCTCCTACATTCAAGGAGGCTAACTGGAGCACTCTGAGGGTGATCTGAGTGATATTAATGCACCTAATTGCTAACTGGTGGTAACAATCAGTTCAACTAGTCAGGTACAGTCAGTTAAGGCGCCTCCATTCATTAAATATATTGTTTAATGATTATTTATTATTATTTAATGAACTGGAGTCAACAAGGCACCTCCACCAACTTCTGATGGTTAGTTAAGCTTCAGTTAACCTCATCGGGGTTCATTGGAGTCATGCAACACTAGCACTTGATGGTTGGATTGCTATGACATGTGTTTGATCTCCTTCAGTTGAGATTCAGTCATTTATTGCACTCCAACTTCAGTTAGGGTTTAATGAGTCAATTAGGGTTTTGGTCAAGTGGTTAACTGAGTGAGATTGAATGGTTGAGAGTCAGTTAAGCTAGACTCACTCACTGAATTCGAATTATCTCCTTAGGTATTCGAATTCTTCATGGAGTTAAGCCATTGCTCAGCATTGGTATTGTAACCCTTTATTGTTTATTAAATATACAGAGAGGAAACCAATTCTGGTTCCGATTATTTCCAATTCATGAGTATTTGTTAATAGTTCTTTGATGATTTTGATTCCTAGTTCCTAGATCATGTGCAAGAATTAATACCTTGGCCCTATCCCTTTCCGCTTTAGCCCGCTCTGGCTGCTCCAAGAGAATTTCCAGCAAGTAGTCTTGAATTCCTGGAGTGCCCCGATCCCTGGATCCCCTTCCTTCACCTAGGAGCGGAAACTTAAGAGACTCAAGTCAGATCTAAAGAATTGGGCTAAGCTTATAACCTCTCCTACTTCTCGTAGAATCGCAGCCCAAAAATCCCTAGAAAATCATCAGCAAGCTATGGACATCCTTCCCATCTCCAAAAGTACTCTCTCCAAAGAATCAGAGCTTCAAAAGTCCTACTTTCAAGCTTGTAGAATCAAAGAATAATTCTGGCATCAAAAGTCAAGAAGCTTGTGGCTAGAGAGCGGTGACAAAAACACCAACTATTTTCACAAACAAGCAGAAGCTCGTAAAAGTTTCATAGCAGTAACTAAAATCAACTTTCAAGGTTCTCTGATAAAAGATTTTGAAGAAATAAATAAAGCAGCCTTCCTTACCTTCAAAGATCTCTTTTATGCTCCAGATGAAGACCCTTTAAATCCTCTGGACCACCCCTTTGACCTCATTCTTCCCCTGATTCAAGAGGCTGATAACCAACTTCTTATTGCCCCCATCTCCTTAAAAGAACTAAAGACAACCCTGTTCCGAATGAAGCCTGATAGCGCCCCTGGCCCGGACGGATTTACGGCCAGATTCTACACAAGTTGTTGGGATATTATTAAATTGGACCTTTTAAGGATGGTAAGGCACTCTCAATCCACCTGCAGGATTGGGGGAAGCACTAATTCTGGCTTTTTAACTTTAATTCCGAAAGAAAACGGAGCCACTTCCTTCTCCAAATTCTGCCCAATATCCCTCTGCAACCTAAGTTACAAGATAATAACAAAAATAATCGCTAATAGGCTTAAAAAAATTCTCCCCAGAATCATCCCAGAGAATCAAGGGGGGTTCATTAAAGGGCGAAAGATTCAAGATAATATCCTCCTGGTTCAAGAGGCTATCCACTCTAGCTTCCAGAATAAAGAAGAAGGAATGGTGATAAAGCTTGATCTCGCCAACGCTTTTGACAGGGTCAGACACGATTTCCTCTTCTTAGTTATGAAGAAACTCGGTTTCCATCCTCAATTTATCAACTGGGTTCAAGGCTGTATCAACTCCCCGTGGATAGCTCCCCTAGTTAATGGCAAATCCACTGACTTTTTCCAAGCTTCCAGGGGGCTTCGAAAGGGCTGTCCATTATCGCCCCTCCTCTATGCAATTCAAGCCTTCGTCCTAATCTTTCAGTTAATCTCCAGTAAGCAGAAGAACCTGCTCTCAGGTCTTCGGTTGGCTCAAAAGGTAAACGACATCAACCATGCTCAATTCGCGGATGACACGATCCTTTTAGGTGGAGCTAGCATCTTCTCAGCAAAAAAATTTAAGAAAGAGCTTGAAGCTTATAAGCTGGTTTCAGGAAGAAAAATCAACTTTCAGAAGAGTAAGATATATGGTTGGAATTGCTCAGTAAAAGAACTCGGGGAGATAGCCAGAATTCTAGGCATGGAAGTTGTGCATGACTGGGACTCCTTCATCTACTTAGGAATTCCAATCTTTAAAAAGGACTCGAGAGAAACTCATTGGTCTCCTATCATTAACAAATTTAAGAACCGAATCCAAAACTGGGGCTCCAACTGGTTAAATCTAGCTGGTAAAACAGTGCTGCTCAAATCAGTGCTAATGAGTATTCTGATTTATCAAAACTCCATGCTGCTAGCTCCGGTCTCTATCCTGAAACAAGTGGAGACGCTGATAAGAAAGTTCCTTTGGGAAGGAGGCAAAGGGAACCTCCATCAAATCCATCTGGTTAGCTGGGATAAAATCCAAATGCCTTCAAAGGAGGGAGGCCTTCAAGTCAGGGATCTGGCCAAACAAAACTTGGCCATGGGGGCCAAAATTCTTTGGAATCTGGTTTCTGGAAGAGAAAGCTGGAGCAAAATATTTCTAAGGAGAAAATACTTCCCAGGGAAAAGACTAAGATGTCTGGATAGCCCAACTCCTCGCAAGAAAGGCTCACCCATCTATAATCTCTGTCTTAATGTCCTTCATCACTTCAAAGCCTATCTCCATTGGATCCCTGGAAATGGGAAAAAAATTAAGTTGTGGGAGGACTCCATCATGGGAGAACAACCCCTTGGACAAAATTCTGGGATAAGGAATATTAAGGCATGGGCTCAAGATAATAACATAGAAACTCTTTGGGATATCTCAAGTTGGGAGGAAGAAGGAGACTGCATCTGGAAGGATTGGCATTTTAGCAATCTTCCCCACTGGCTAAATGAAGAAAAGGACTGTTTAATTCAGCTCCTCCAAGGGAAAGCGCCCACAACAAAGCACACCAAAGACAAAAGAGGATGGGGCCAACACTCAGGTAGATACACAGCTGCAGAAGGATACAGAACCTTCCTCTCTGTGCCTTACGCTGCCCCAAACCCAGCAAGTTGGAATTTTATATGGATCCATCCGTTTGTTCCTAAGATTGACCTCTTCTGCTGGACAGCTGCACATAAAAGTATTCTGACAGGGGACAATTTAAAGAAAAGAGGAATGGAAGGTCCGTCAAGATGCCCTTTATTCTGCTCAGAGGAAGAGACAATGAACCATCTCCTGATAACCTGTCCCTTTTCCCAAGGAATCTGGAAAGAGGTCCTCCTCTTGAATCTAGAGGATCTCACTATCCCATCAACTATTACAGACCTGTTTGCCTCCTGGGCCAGCATCTCTCCCTTTGATCTCCATAAAAAAATCCTTCTTAAATCAATCTAGATGTGGGCCCCTAAAGCAATTTGCTGGAAGATCTGGCTGGAACGTAATAGCCGAGTTTTTAGGGATGAGGAAAACTCAAGCGTCAAGATCACAATCAAATGCAAAGCCCTCCTGGGGGAGCTGTTGGAAGCTAAGAGCCAGCTCAAGAACTCCAGAGATCTGGATCCCCAAGAGGAAAGATGGCTATCTCAGTTCCATTGTCCTGATCCTAATCCCAAGGCTACCATTGCCAGCCATGCCAACTGGGAAATCCGCCTAGAAGAAAATGATTTCCTAATTTGGAGATCCAAACTAAAGAAAGGATGCCTATCACTACTACATTTTGACCAAAAATCTGACGGCCGTCATGTCGAATTTTCGACACTTCCCTGTCGCATGTACGACACTTTGTTTTTTTTTTAAGCGTCGGAAACTTGTCGTCAGTTATCTGACACCTTAATAACCGTTGGTTAAGCGACACCTCAGTTACCGTCGATTAAATGTAAGGCGTCGGACAAGCGACATCAATAACCGTCGCTTAAACGACGTCTATAACAATAAAGCGTCGGAAAGGCGACACGGAGAACCGTCGCTTTTTTGTAAAGGATCTTGTAGAACCGTCGCTTAAGCGACAGAAATGGAGATTAACCATCGGAAAAGCGACATATATAACCGTCGCATAAGCGACGGAAATGGAGATTAACCGTCGGAAATGCGACATGTAGAACCGTCGCTTAAGCGACGAAAGTGGATTTTTTTTTTTTTTAAATACTTGCAGATTGGGTATAGACCAGTTTCAAAGTGCAGGCTTTTGAAATTAGATATTTAGTATTTGCATGGAGATTCAATGGTGTATATGAGGGTATATACTGTCAATAATACCCTGCTGTTTTACTCCATACTAAGGTAATTTATGTTTGAAATGTAGGTTCTTTATGCTTGAAATTGAACGCAAATAATAAGTTTTATATGTGCAAAGATTTAACAAAGTATATGTAGAAATATACTACCATTAATACTCCACTGCTAAGTTCTTATGACTTGCAGAAATGAGGTCTATCTAGAGATTTACAAAGCATTATTCAAAGGAAAAATCATCTTCAGTCTCATCTTCCTCATAAGGGGCACTGGCAGATGGTGTATGAAAGCTGGAAACCACAGGTGGTTGTGGTAAAGGAGACCCTGAGGCTATAGCATCATGCTTTGCAAGCACGCTTTGCAAGTCATGGTTTAATACAAGACCTTGTTGAAGAAGCTCCTCATCCCTGTGGTCACAATAAGCAATATATTGTCAATAAGTCAAACTAAAATTTCAGAAACAAACTTAAAGAACTGAAATTAACAAACTACATACAGCGCATCAAATCCCATATGTTTTTCTGCCTGCCACTAAACAAAATTTCTATGTACTACAGTTATTTTAATAATTAAATGAAAAACATACAGTACTGATTTCATGGAGTTTATGGAGCAGAAAACAAAGAAAATCCTTAGACACTCAGACTCAAGCCAACTTTTATAAGGAGTTGAAATTGATATCAAACAAAAACTTCTGTGGGTATGCCATCATAAATGGTATTCATGACGTGAACATAGGACCTAAATCCCCCTTATGATAGATAGGCCATTTCATTCAATTCGATGCTAAGTGGTCATTTACTTTTTAATAGGCGACTGGTAAAAAAGGGAAAGTTGGACAAATTATATTAAGCATACTCACGATGTTCCATTTATAAGCTGCAAAACTCTCCTATGATTAGTACGACATTGTTCGACGAGATCTATTATAACTTCATCCTTAACGGCCTGCATGCAAAACACCAAAATACATTTTAAAATGCATTCAACTATAATATCGTCATTTCTGCTTGCAACCATAATACAATTATGAATGCTTTAAAAGTTGTTTATACTGAATTTTCTGAGAATTGCAGGTGGAAAGCAACATTGAGATATTGAAAGATGGAACGTTATGTTGGTTCATGGCTTTAGGAGGAAGTATACAGTGCTGAAGGTAAGTGTTGCAACTTGATGCCTATAACACTTAACTGCTAATTTGACATCATAAGACAACATCTGAGAATGCAGGTATTCGCAGTATGTCAGTTCTATAGGTAATTGCACTGTCCTCCCAGGAAGTATGGTTCTCTAATTCCCCCGAGCATCCACTTGAAATGTTGGGATATCGAAATAATTGCACACTAATATCCAAATCCCTATGTACACATGTTAATACAACGCTACATAAACCCTGGGCAAGGGGAAACCATAGGATCATACATGTAAGCAGCTTTCTTACCATAATCAAACTTTGAATGCAGCGGTTCTAAAAAACAATGTACAAGCAGAAAGGTCAACCAAAAGCTTTCAGCAACATAAGTATTTTCACAGCGGCATCTCACAGCGCCTACTGCTTTATCAGTTGACAACACAGTAAGTGTGATTGTGCCATCAGCACACAAGATTGTATTACCAGGCTTTAAATCTTCTGCCAATTTTTTATAGCTCATGGTAATAGTGTTAGAATCGCCCTTCATTTCATAATCTGTTGATATTGTGATTTCCTGACCCTCCTTTAACTGAATTGGTTTTGCATCCTTTAAAAATCCAGTTCGAATCTCAGGGCCCTGCAAAAAAAATGAAATTCTCACATCATGTCTTTAGAGTCTACTAAAACTCTAGAAATTATGGATGAATGTGTATATTTGAAACTGACAAAGAATATGCCAAAAACAATAATCAGGAAATAAAATTTGACAAACATATCTAAAGATAAAACAGACACAAAAAAGTCCAAGGAATTCAACACTTCAAATCTACGGCTCCTAAAACACAATACAGTCAATAATCCTTTAGGTTTCAAAAAAATTTGACATAAATCTCCATGAGCAGATTGAAATTTTTTGTGAATATGGGAACCACATCAGACATAGAGAGATACCATACCAATATGTGCAAATTTAATAAAGCTAAAACCCCTCACAAAAAGCAGTGTCAAGCAGTATGTTTAAACTTTACAAGTATA
>LPNX010073411.1:225486-240405 GCA_001517045.1 Pseudotsuga menziesii | reverse complement strand
TGAATACACATTTGTTGTTTGAATTGCGATTTGGAATCCAATTTTGCACTTTTAGAATCCAACTTTGCATTTTTGAAATATGATTTTGGCAGTTTTAGAACGGAATATTACACTTCACAAACCTTGATTTTGCACTATGGAAACACTAATTTTGATTTATATCCAAAAATGTTTGCAACAAAATAAGTCCAAATTTAATGAATTACGTTTTTTTTTTTTTTTGTCAATGTTTTGTTTTCCACTTCTACTCCATCTTCAACTATGAAAAATGTACCTTTTCTTGTGAAGAAATGGATCACCATCATTTTGTAAAAGGGGATAAATGTTGGGGGAGTTCCCTATTAACAAGTGTTCCTATACAAAAATGGATCAATATATCTATGTATTTAATGTAAACTTATAATGCTTTGTGTATTATGAGATTTAACTATTGACAATCACCCAAATTCCTAATCATTAGGAAAACATTTATGGATCTATACTTATCTTTAAGTGTAGAAACCTCGACGGATCTAACTAATTCTTAAAATGCCAACCATTAAATTGGCAATAGATTTTGTAAAAATATTCAAATTTCTATGGTTTTTACATAGTTTCTAGAAAAAAAATGCAGATTTTATCGTAAAATGATTTTATGCTATAAAATTTGGACAAATACTTTCAGAAAAAATGCAAATTGCAAATCTTTTTTTTAAACATGAAAATTAAGCCCATAAGCAAAATTTAATGCTTGAAATTCTCCTTGCTAACCATTGGCTAGATTACTCATTAATCCCGATGGAAATCAGGAACAAGAGTATTCTTAGGGATTAGGTGATGAATCTAACAATGTTGCAGAAGCTCTGGCTCTCTGGCAGGGCCTCCTCCAAGCTCAAAATCAAGGAATATCAGATCTCACGGTAGTTGGGGACTCACGACTTGTTATTCAAGCTTTGGTTGCCAACTCTCTGTCGTCCCAACTTAACCTTCGTTAGTTGCTTAGAAGGATCCAAAATATTTCCAACTCATTCTGGAAGATTGACTATTTCCACGTCTTAAGAGGATTAAATGACCAAGCTGACATCACAACCAATAAGGCAACCTCTTTAAGTAAAGGGTCATTGGTCTTGATTGAATGGGGCTAGCTCCCTCTACCTCATCCCATAGGACCGTGGGAAATGGAATTAGAGGTTGGGCAGCGCTGCCCACGTGGCTCCCACCTATCCTAGCACACATCATGCAGGATCGTGGCGAGCGTATGGAGCTTGTGTCGACATGTGGGCTAGCATGCGACTCTTAATATGATGGCTCCTTCGTCCCGTCCAACGCAGGAGAATTTCCTCCTATACAGAATTCTGGATATGCTTCGTGTTCTTAATCAAGTTGAAGGTCCTTCGTTGTACCATCCATGGCGTGTGAGGAGTGTGATGGATTCACCGAAGATCGTGGATTTATGGTGTGTGAATTTAAGATCATCAAGCCGAGAAATGCAGGAGTTTGCAGTACTATTTATTGCCCATTATAGAGGTTTGGTTGATTGTTTCTTGCTTGCAACATCTCTAGGCATCATGGATTCTTCTCCAGAATCGTCTGCTTCTTCTGCCCCAACTCTCTCGATCACAGTGGAGCTGAGGGCACTCAGGAGGAAGCTGAGCAGGTATAAAGGTTATCTAAATCAAATAGATGGTGAAGGTGGAAGGCGTCTGGAATTGGTCGACATGGATCTCTCCAGCTTGCGTGAGGAATTTTCGAAGAAGAAAAAATCTCAATCTGAAATGGCAATGACCAGGATGATAGTAGAATTAGAAGTGAAGTTTGACAAATTGGAGTTGGCAGTAGCGAAAATGGCAGTTGGAGCAGGAGGAAAAGATACAACGGACTCTGGGCAGCATGGTGGAGTCCAAGGAAAGTAGCCGGTTCTCATGGGAGACCTCCTTTTTGCAATTTTGCTTTCATACATAGTAAACTTAGTCTTTATCTAGGTATTTTGCGCAAAGAAACTGAATCTGTATATGTATTTAGCAAAGCTATCAGTCTTTCTTGTTTTTTGGTTTCTTCCTATAACGAGCAGTCTTTGAATTATGAACAGACTATGATCTATGTAGAAACTTTCTCAGTGGTTACACCACTATTCGATTAATAAAAACATAACCGTTCTTGTCAAAAAAAAACCATTGGCTAGATTGCATAAGAATAATGTAGAAGATGTGAAGGGTTGTTCATTCCTATAGATTTTATCAAAGTTTTGCATCTCATAGATTTCATTGCATGTATACATTCTCCTATTTAGTATTGAGAAATTATATTCTATGCATGGTTGATGATGATGGTGATGATGTTTACCATCCCTAAGACTAACAAGGTATATCAAACAAATACAAATAATCTGGATACTCTTAAAAATATCATCTCTATATTTGAACATAATGGAATTTAAAGAACCAAGGTTATTATGGTTGTCTCACTATGAGGTCCTCGAGAATAATTTGAGAATAATTAAGTTATGAAACTAGATAAAATTATGTCCTATATTATTAAGATCATGGCCTATTAAAAGGTAGCAGTGTTTGTGTCATAGATCTTACAAGCATGATCATTTGGTCAGCATTTGTCATAACCTTAACAAATTCATTTTGTTTCTTAAGCTCATACAGTTGGAAAATAGTTTTGATCAACCAAATTAGATTGATAAAATCTATAGTATTTGTACTTCCTCTCATTAATGATTTCATTGTTATTCCAGATCTTAGTTTTAAACTTCCTAGGGATATAAAATTTGATGTTATTAATACTTTTATTTTGATAATCTTATTTATGTTCAATTGTTTAGCCAAGACTCAAATCTTAAGCCCAACCTCTTTTGATCCTATTTGATCCTATGGTTACCTAACTTTGCTCAACATGAGCAATTTACATTTATATCTTATATATTCAATTATGGTTTTGGACTCCACAAAACCTTCAATCAAGAGAATGGATAAGCATTACATTTGACCTTAAAACTATAGATAATTAATGCTTCTATTTTTTTCTTTTATTCCGAGTCTCACAAAAGATGTTGCAAGCCCAGATTTCACGAACATATAGAATAACTAGTATAACTAAGTATTCAAAATTAATTGTTTTCTTATCTCAGTCTCAAAGCTCGATCTCTTCACATTTGTACTCAAAATCATGATAAGTCTTCCAACCACTAATTATTTATAAGATTATAAGATGCCCAAGTATTTATGAAATTGCACCCCTCTAATGATGTTTTCAGGCAGGATACATGCTTGTTCCAACTTTTCCATAGCTTAGTTCTAACCATAGTGTTGAAGGTTTTTCTAAAATCAACAAAACCACATATGAGTTCCTCTTTTTTTCTCTACAATCCTCAACAATAACACTAAGAAATTATGTCATTTTCTTTGTCATATATGATTACATCTATACATATGTACATGCATTTCTACTTCCCTTCTTTCTTTCATGTCATCTTAGATGTCATGCATTTCTACTTCCCTTTTTTCTTTTATGTCATCTTAAATATCATAAAAATAGTGAAGATATTTTTTTTTAGTATTTGTACATTGTTAATGCAAGCTCCATCAAACAACTTTAACCAAAAGAATGTCAAATCAAATCAAATCGTTCAAGCCTTCAAATGGAAAGAGTAAAGAATGCTCAAGATGAAAGTCTTCGTTTTCTTTTCCAACATATTACTAAGGAAACAAAGATTCTAAATTAGAAGGGAATTGGTGCAAATGATGCTCCCATATCTAGTTTTAGTGTTTCAGTACGAAAAAACAAAAAAAATGCCAAGCTCTCTAAAAATAAAATAAAAAGCAATTGGAAAAAAAAAACATTAACTACAGAAGTCTCGGCTAAAAATGATGAAGATATTTCCCTAATTTTCTTAAACAAAATGAAGTAAAATTCAATAACTCGATGTTTTATGTTATCGACTTAAGCCACTAATGGGTGAAAGTACAATACAATGAATATTATGGTCAGACCATAACTCGATGTTTTTTGTTATCAACTTTAAACCACTAATGGGTGAAAGTAAACTACAATGCATATTATGGTCTGACCATTTTCCAGAAGCACGATCAAAGCGAAATTTGTTACATGCAACTCCTCAATATTGCCTTTTGCTATCAAACTTTATACAAGTAGTATGTAAAAGTGCAACTCGTGCAATGACCAAATATTCACTAAAAGCAAAATTGAAGTTATAACCACCAATTTTGTTTTAATGCAACCAACCAGTTCACCATCCAATCACCAACCTTCATCATAAATTTCAATCAACTCTAATTCAAATTTAATTGAAAAACTTGGAACGTCAAATATGGACAATGGATGGCAAGTGGTAAGCAAAACAACTCTCAACTAGCAAAGCATCCAGAAATAGCAAAGGCCCAACCTTAACCTTGGTGAGGTCCTATCCTCGTATAAGCACAACGCTCATTAAGACCAAGTTCAAACGCAATAATCTTTGAATCAATTAGAACAGAAAATCCCTGTCTTACAAAATTTTCTCAAATGCAATTGTTCTCTCATCTACAGTAACAATTGAGTACTCAGTGATTAACAATCAGAGAGACTTCTTAAACTTTCACAGGTAATGTACATCTTGATACTACCAACAAATTTGAAATTTCAACATGCGGCTTTCAAAGAAGTATTTTCAAGCACAGAAACGAGTTGTCTGTGCAAATCTGCAAGTTCGCCTGTGATACTCGTATTTGCTGAGAACCCAATATGTTCTTTAGTTTTTAACTTCTGAAGGCTTCCTTCTAAATCCACCTGTCAACAAAAATTCCAATGTTTTCCATCTTTAGTTGCGATGACAAACCTTTGTTTTAGTAGTTGAGAAAATAATATTATTCAATAATAGTAAAATAGAGGAACATATAAATGCATTGAAATATCCAACTCCAATACCACCACTTAAACGTTGCAAATGGGGACACAAAGGACCAGGCCTCACCTGAGAATTTTCTTTTAATTTGATCCTTTTATCTTCCACTCCGCCTTTCAAAACATCCTCGTGAAATAACTTCAATGCATCCTTTCCTGACATCGAACTCACTTTGCCATGAAGAGCTTCCAATTTCTTTCTATCTTCACTTGTTTCAATCAATTTTCCTTTCACATGCTCCGGAAGCATAGCAAACAAACTTTACAGAGGTTAGACGTTCTAGTGAAAAATTACGTAATAGTAATAATAATAATAATAATGATGATGAAATTGGACAGAATTCCACAAAGAAAATTGAGTTAAACTCAACTAATCAATATCAAGATATCAACAATTCTGCTAGAGTGGCAGACTACTTACCCCACACACACATATATATATATATAATTGTGAATTAAATAATGGTAAATTTAATGTCGTTCCGAAGGGACCAATGAAATACTTTATAGAAGGGTTCAAAATTATATTGAGATTTATTAGCTAGCAAATCACCAAGTATTTTCATTGTAAAAGATGCTTTTGAATATAACTTCTAGTGCAATATAGCCCTCACCCTCTGAAACAGAGACATGATAGAGGGTAACGAACAAAGACAAATGAATTTAGAATACCTTGTAATCCCTCGAACTTTGCCAAAATTATATCCAGCCAACACTGATTCTTTGAAGCCATTATTAAAACCTAGTTGAGCAGATGTCTCTTTACCTGCAAGTAGGCCTTCTCGATAGCCAACCTGATATCTTTTCAAAGTTCCACAAGCTACTATAGATGACTAATACTTACGAGAACTAAATATTTAAACAAGACAAGTTAATTATTTATAAATATTAAATATAAACATAGAACCTTAACGACACAATTGAAAACGACAAAAAGGATACTGTGTGAAATTGCTTATATCTAGCTTGCCATTCTCTATCCAAATCCAAGACTGAATTTGTATTCAGATTATCTTCGTGACTTTCATCATCCCAGAAAATGTCATCATCCTCAATGGAACCTTGACATTTGGAATCCATTAAGATTGGATGTTGGGAACAAACCTGTGAAGATTAATTTCATAAAAAACTAATCTTGATGGAGATAAAGGGCTTTTTTAGGACAACGTATTTCACAATAATATATAGCAAAACTCAGCTCCAGTTTTCTTTTTGGTCCAGCGAAGTCCTCCCACTTATTCATTTCAATCTAGAAATGGAACCAAATATTTATCTTCTAGTTTATTCTGCATATGCAATCATTTCAAGGCGAAAATAAAATTAAATATTTTAATCCACTTAATTTTGCTTTGAAACCATTACAAGCTAGAATTATCATCAAAGATTTCTTCTCTATATACAAGTGTTAGCAAAACATGTGTTTAAAAAATTAGAAGTAAAAACGTAAAAAACATATATGTTCAAATGCAGTATTCCGAAATACACAAAAATAAATAAATAATGTAAATTGTATTAGAATAAGAATTTGCAGGAAGTGGCTAATGGAACATCCCTCTCTTGAAGAAATCTCTCCTTTAGCTGACAAGCACAGGATTCCTCTGACTTGTGTCGCCAATGTGAACTCTTTAACTCCATCGGATATTTCTAATGAGTTGTCCTCCTCTCAGATTTTGGGTCTCTCTAATAGCTTTGATTTGTAGATTTGAAGAACTTTGGCTTACTATAAAAAAACTGTGTATTGATTTTCCAAGTCCTGGTAATTTTTCAATTTAAAATTCTCTAAACTTCTGCTTCTGTGCAAGAAGGTTCTTTTGGAGCCCACAGGTGTGTGGTTTAGCGGCAAGAAGCAAGGTGATCAGACTTGTATTGACACGAAGCCAGGGTACAAAACCCCCAAGCGGGATCAGACGATGCCAGGTGCAAGTCCTGGGTGATTTTGATAGCATATAAAGTATAAACACCCCTCATAGTCAAGCAGCTTAGCCAAAAGACAGCTTTACGTTGCTATCAGCAGCATTTCTAGAAATAAAAGATTGTTTGTCATACTTTTTTATTTAAAAAAAAGATAAGTTAGCTAGTCTTGAAAAGGATCCCCGGTTTTGGGGAAGCTCTGTCTTCTGTAAAACTTATAAAGCCATAGTACACAAACTTTTAACCCAGCCTCAACAGAGTTTGAGTCCATTTCTATTTGGTTAGAACTTAAGACTCCCTAATCTCCCACTCTTTACTCTTGACAGGTTGATATTTTTAGATATATAGGAAATCAGTTGGGAATATACTTGTCCAATAAAACCCCTTCTGAAGAAGTTTTATTTCGTGCAAAAAAATGTGGTAATCAACATCCACAAAGGACTCCTATAAGAACTTTGAAAGTTGACGTAATTACATGGACCCCGACACTTGATTATGACAACATGTTCTGTTGTTGCAGAAGATGCCATGCTTATTGGCACCTGGCTAACTCTTGCCCTCTCCTACTTCCTGCCACTACTCTAAAAGAGAAAGGATTTCATGAACTGACAAGAAAGGAAAGGATGAAGAGCAGGTTGGACCTAGAAAAGAAAACACAAAGATTCAGTGGAAAGTGAAAAGAAATGAAAATTGTTGATATTCTAGATTCAGCCTTAGATTCGGCCTTAAATTTCTCAGAAGTCGCTTTGAAAGAAAAATGATCTTCCGCTGAAAAGGAAGATAACCCACAAACCCTAGGGAAAGAAAGGCAAAGACATACAGAACCAGAAGGTTGTGCAAAAAAATATAAAGATTCAGACGCGGACTCTTCTGAAGAAAAGCAAGAGTATTCCTCTAAAATTCAAAACAAGATGGATATCACAGTTTCCGAAATTCTTTCAAAAAATAGGAAGGGGTTTTGAAAAACAAAAAGAACGAAGCCAAGAAATTATGTAAGTGAGATTGAATCTTGGCATGGATCAATCAGTAATATCAAAATCTCTCACATAGCATCCTTGATGCATTTTTCTGGATTGATATAATTCCTCGGTATGTAAAAAATCAATATGAGATATTTTTGTTACATACCAAAGATAAAAGGTCTATACAATTAAAATAAGGATAAAAAGGAATCGTATTTAACATTCAAGTCACCACAAAAATCACCAGGAGATTCACAAGATAATCAGAAGGTGGGACTTAGGCTACGATGTGTCCAATCAGTAATCGATACACGACAAAGGGAACACAATGGTCTCAATGGTAGCCAATCAACTTAAATAAGTAGTTAAGCACCCCAAGTGTATAACAGCCCACAGCATAGAGTTTATGTATGATGGTCATATCTAGTAATTTAATTGAATCAGTTAGAAAGTACAAATTTAAAATAAAGTCATCTTATTATGACTTATGTTTGGTGTTAATTATTAATTAGCCTCTAATTATGGAATATGAAGAATCACTAACTTCATGTATTCACATAAAAGAAGTATTTTTTTAAATGACAATAATGCTATTTGAATGGTTCTCTCTCTGATTGTTGGTCTCCTTGTCTTCTGCCACTGTTGTATGCATTTACATGGTATCAAAGCCACTGTAGAGGTAGGTATTTGGGACACAGTGAAAGTCAAAGTGTGATTGAAAGACTGGCAGCAAACCAACGAAGAATTGTGGCCATGAAATTGATTGGCACACATAAAGCACAAAAAGTAGTCAAATTGAGATGATAGGAAAGGCGACACATAACAAGGACAGAAACAGCTAAGTTGCATGCATACACATACAAAAATGGTATCTAAAATGAATATGATAAATTTTTAGAAAATTAAGATACAATATGGCTAGGATACAACATATATGTACATACATATATATATTAGCCTAGGGGGTTAGTTCAATCGGTTCAAAAGGACTGTTTCAAGGCAGAGTTTGTCGTGAGGTCTCCACTTTAGTCTCACTAAAATTAGAGTCTGACTGAGTTCTGTTGGGTTACCAGCCACTACTGTGGCTAGTGGTTGAGCTGCCCTCCATCTGAATAATCCAGGGAAGAGGGGGGATCCTGCAAGGACTTCCGTAGAAAAAATATATACATATTTTGGTGAGGAAAGTTATTTTTACTTACAAGGAGCTATGAACCTCATTCGCATTAACATGGAGGTCACATCAATGCAGTGATCCTGTCAAACTCAAGCAAAATCAAGGGCTCTAATCCCATTGAGGTTTGACCCTTGGTCTTTTGCATTGTGACACCCCATCTCAACCACTCAAGCACAGTTGACCAAAATTCACTAACCTTAGAGGACATGAGGGTGGGATTTGATCCACTTATATGCGCACAGATAGTTCTATGTAGCCTTACCGCCCCTACACATTAGATAGATACCACTACCTCCAGGAGACCCCATGGATAACTCAATGAGCTAGAAAAGACCTCACAATAATTGACCCATAATCAGTAGTGAAAAAATTCTCATTTCTCACCAATGAATCCAACCCCTTTGAACTTAAATTGGTTGGCCTTAAGAGGCATGATAGTGGACTTTGATCCATTATGCGTGTGTAGGTAATGCTATGCAGCCTCACACACTACCTACAAGTGCCCCCATGGTTCACCTTAAGAAGCCAAAAAAATCCCTCACAAGAATTGAACCAAGGTTGCAAGTGAAAAGCTCCTCATTCCTTACCAATGGATCCATCATCCAACCCCCTTGCGGTATCAAATTGGCTGGCCTTAAGGGGCATGGGAGGGCTTCAATCCACTTATATGTGCATGGGTAGTGCTATGCAGCCTCACATGTTCAACCACTACGTGCAGGTGCCCCCATAGATACCTTAAGGAGCCAGAAAATCCCTCACAACAATTGAACCTGGTTCACTAGTGAAAAACTCGTCATTCCTCACCAATAGATATATATGTGTTTGTGAAAAAGAAACCAGGAGACATATAACTTCAAAATATTGTTCACGAATTTCAAATTTTGGATAAATAGCCAAAAAAGACTTATAATTTAAAGAGTCCTAAGCCCTCTATTTATATCTTGATTTGTAAGAAAAGACCAATAAGCCACCAAAAATAGTGGAAACACAAGCTGAAACAGCAGATATAGTCTTTCAAAAATCTGAAATGCCAATAAAACGTTTCAACCGTGTTTCATACAAGGAATGTTCCCAAAATTCTAAAACATGTTTCTAACACTCAGGTGGAGCTTCCAGTAACAGAAAACAAAAGTCTTAAATAGACTTGAAGAGACAAGAGGCACGCACCCGAGATATATACCTATAATAGATCTAAAATTGCACATAAATGACAACATATGTCAGAGCATTCACGTGAAACAATGCACATGGCCCAGACAGGCCATACAGAATAGTAAAGAACCATATAGAACAATACGAAACAGTCTCAAAACAACACAAGATAGGTGCAGGGGACATGCACGCAACCTGAAGCATGTGGAACATCCCTCAAAAAAGCCAAAAATAGAATTCGGTGAACAAAAATTAAGGAAATTGTGCACAGAAATAGAGGCATTTCTTACATAGAAATCCAGGTTGTGGTATGTAACAGTGCACCAAAATTGCGGCAGGCTGTAGTACTGCACAGAAATCAATGTAACAGTAATAGAAACCAGTAATTGCACAAAAATCGAGACAGCTTTTACAAGGGACTGAATCTGAGGCGAAGCACAGGACTTTGCAGTTGCACAGATATGGAGGTAACAGATTTTTATTTTTTGATTCACAAGAAGATTATAATTTTCGTAGCAGCATAACATAGTTCGAGTGGGAGCAAAATATGGAGTCAAAGGTATTTTATTCATGAAGTTTAAAGTTTATTTTGGTGCTTTGTAATTATTTCATTAATGGTGAAGATGATCCCACTCCTGAATTTTATGCTGCAACCCAATCAGAAATTTAATGGGCACAATTTCAATACATGGAAACAATGAATGACCACCATTTTCCACTACAGGGACCTATTGGGAGTGGTGACTGAGTTGTGAAAAAACAGATCGGAAATACGAAATTATAAGTATAGCCCAACACATTAGTCATGGAACAAGAGGCATATGACCATAAGAAAGGAGAAGCAATCATGCTCATCAAGATGTCAACAACGAAGGGGATGCTGCCCCAAGTACAAGATGCAGAAGATGCATGCAGAGTATTAAAGCAACCATGGTAGATGTAGAAAACTTCAAATAAAGGTAGGGCCTTTTACATTAACAAAAGAAATGGGAAGGGGAATCAATTTCAAAGCATTTACTGAAGTTGAACGATATTAGGGATCGATTACTAGACATAAGTAGAGAAGTAAATGAAGAGGATATCGTTGTAACTACCTTCAAAAGTCTGCCTCCATTGTTTGAAAATATTGTATAAACTCTTAACATTATTTCTGAATCCACTGACATAACTTTTGAAACGTTGACAAGTTAGTTGTTACAAAAGGAAAGTTAAAAAAAGCACTTGGAAGCAATATCAGAAAATAAGAGAAGAAAGTTCCACAACAAAACTGTGTTGATTGTTCTATTAAACAATGTAAGTTCACATATAAATATAGCAATATTTTCTCTCAAAAATTAAGATAGACACTCTACCTTATCTCAATCATAACTACTTGAGAGAATATCTCAACCACACACTAAACTAAGAGCTAATCTAGCTCTCATCCAACAACCTTCTAAAACTGCTCAAGAAGGCTATTCACATAGCATAATTCGGGCACGAATACAGATACGAATTCGATTCGATGCAGGAAAAATACGTAACGAAAAAATCTAGTATGCATAAAATACGGTAGGTTACTTATAAATTTAAAAACATGTATTTTTCAAATTCCAAAAATTTTTTAAATATACATCAACCATTGAAGATGTTCATGTAACATTGAATATTCATTAAAATCAACTTGAGTCGGAGTCGGAGGACCTGTTGACAATGAACCCCGAGGCCCGACCTGCAGGCGGTGAACCAGAAAAGCTAGCTTCAGCCTTCAAATTGAACAAATTCTCGCCGCCCGGTGACTTAATTTCAATTCGCAGTGCGTACTGCTCGTGGTATCATACTATCACGTTTCGGTATCAACTTTCAAAGCTCGCGGTAGTATATTTATAGTATATACACATAATAATATGCTATTAAATGTGTTATAATGAAATTTAAAGAGCATTTCAGGTCGACCGATGGGCTTCCAAGCGAAAAAAATTTCAAACATTACACGCCGGCTGGGCCGTATCCATACATGGCCAAATATTATGCTACTATGCTCTCTACTTGACAATAATCAATACAATAACAAACTTATGTGACTAAATATTAGCACACAAGACAAGTATGAATTAACTATTCTAATCAGCAACAACAGTGCCTCTGAAAGCACCTTTGCAGCAAAATATGAAGGCAAACAGAAGCAAAGAGGAACAAGCAGTCTTGGCTAAAAACATCTATAGGTAGAGATTCAGGTAGAAGTAAATCTAGAACTGAGAATTTGAAGTGTTGTCTGTTTGGCAAAGTACGGCATCTGAAGATTAGTGCAGGAAAAGAATGTGGGATTTGAGGCATAACAAACTCACCAAAAAGTTAGGAAAATATTGTGGAAAAGTGTAAAAAGAGGGAAAATAACTTTATCAATTCTCAAACAGAAGACAAATAAAATCCATGGTATTTGATTTGGGTGCTTCAAAACATAAGACTAGTAGATCTAATTGATTTCTTGAATTTGATAAGGATAAATTCAGGTCTGTCATTGGGTGTAAATTGAGTGGTTGTGAGGTAAATTGTTACCCTCCCCACCCTAGTTCAAATCTCACTTTGTGACATGTTGTTCTCAGTGAGCTGATTGTAGATTAGTTATGTAGGATCTATTCATGAGTTTTTGACCTGTCCTTATGCCCTAAAGAGTCTAGGGTTTACCCTATATGCCATCCTCGGAATGAGGGGAGGTGACTAGTAGGTTCCCCTGGTATATGTTACCTAGAGAAGAAAGGATAAACTGAGATCTGATTCAAAAACTCTAGGTGATGACAGAGCACATTCTGTGGAAGGAAGAGGCAAAGCCAGATTGAATCTGCGGGTAAGACCTTCATGTTCAAGAATATCCTTTATAAATCTAGGCTTGAAAAATAATCTTACTTTTGTGAGTGATATATCCAGTCAATGTCTGCAAACTAGCATGTGTGATTAAATCCCAAAAGAACGATGCTGCTAGCCCAACTACAACCTTGAGGGGTTACTCACTGTCACCTCAATAACTCCCTCTCTACACTTTAGGTGGGCAGTCCTCCAACACAAGGGGGGCATCCCTAGGATAGGATTGCTAGGCTAAGACAACGAAGGACAAGGTGATGTGGGGAGATAGCTTAGGAAAACGGTTTTGTCTTTGTAATATAGAAAAATACAGGGTGAATGAAGGACCAAGGGACTAGTGCCAATCCAACAAGGGCAAATGAAGTCGAGGCAAGTTCGTGAATGGATAGGGCAACTAGGGATGCATACACATACCATAAGAAAACCCTAACATGCTGAAAAATGAAAGGTAGAAATAGATTAGGCAGGCTCCAAAAGGATGTTAAGCCCTACATGTTGGCACATTACCCCCTATAGTGTAGCTCATTACATATTATTTATGTCGTCTTGGGCCTATTAGTGGTAATTGTAATTAGAATTATTATTTTAGTTATGTCATCTTGGGTCCATTACTTGTAATTGAACCTCTTTGTCTCCTGTATATAGTAAGGAGACTTTTTTATTTGAAATTCTCAACTTGTGTTGTGTACTTAGTACATTGTATAAGGATGTTTCCCCCTAGAAGAGACTTGCTATTCATCTCTTTTATTCATTATCAAGGCGAGGATTACTCTTTCTAGTCTATTTATGCTCTTTTCATGTTCTTTTTGGGACTTGGTTGCATAACATTTGGTATTAAAGCTTGGATGCTTCCAAAACGAGTCATCTTGTCATTTTCGCTATATCTTTTTTCCTATAGAGGTTTAGACAACGAAACTTGGAACCCGTCTAGAAAACAGGCCGAAATATCTATGGTAAAATTTTCAAATCCTAAATCATTACAGTTTCAGAGTTATATCCTAAAAAAATTAGGGTTTAAGACTAGCCCAAAAGCTAGTCTCAAACAGGTGTTCTAGGGAAAATTGTTATATCTCAAGCATGCATGATCCAAATTGAGTGATACCAGTTGCATCAGGAAAAAGAAAGACCATAGTATCTGTGGTAGCATTTTCATAATTAGATTTAAAAAATTAGACATGTGGAAGGCCATAAACTTTCGCTCTCTTGGAAGATCCAAAAATAACAAGTGCTGGGAAAGTTCTTACAACTTTTATTTGGCACATCCAAATTCAACAAAACCTGTGACGTTGGAAAGAGGACATATCAGGATACCACAGGCCGAGATTTCAAAGTCAGAGGGGTCAAAATTTCAGGGTTAAGGCAGTTAGAAAATTGGCTAGTAAAGCAGTCTTCAAATCATGGTTTGAAAAAGTTACACCATCTTTAAATTGAATAATTTTTAGCAGAATGATATCTTTGAGGTGAACCCAAGGTGTGATACCTATCTATATTGTTCAAAATGCCACCAAAAGGAGGTGGGAAAAACACACTCCACTCAAACCACCAGAAGATTCATCCCTTACCTATAATGAAAGGGAAGACCTATCTTTTTGAGTGTCCAAGTTGGAAGATATGGTTAAAGGGTCTTTGAAAATTATGATTTACTTAATTTAGAGGAAAAAATGATGGGACTTATGGATAATAAGATGGAGGAAAATATGAAAAATATTGCTAATCTCATACAAAATTCAAGGGAAAATCTCCCTAAAGGTGATGATGTGTTCCAAGGTACTCAGGAAATAAAATTAGTGTCCATGTCGAGAATCCTTCGAGGAATAAGAATATTCCAAGAAGATTTGATTCTAGTAATGGAAGTAACCATGGATGGTACCAAAGGGGTATACAACTCCCCAAGATTGACATGAGGAAGTTTAATGGCAAGGACCCCATAACATGGATATTCCAGATGGGAAAAATTTTTTACATACACCAGGTGCCAACTCTCCGAAAGAT
>LPNX010073411.1:175617-224926 GCA_001517045.1 Pseudotsuga menziesii | reverse complement strand
TTAGTCAGCCGGTTTTTTACCCGGTTTTTTTCCGGTTCCGGTCCGGTTCACATTTTGGGCTTCGCCGGTTCGATGACCGGTCCGGTTCTGATAACATTGATTAAGAGCAATTCCTTCTTTATCCAATTGATAAATCTAAGGCAAAAGAATCCAGTAAGTGAGCACATTCAACGGTTTCAAAAGTTGAGTCTCAGACTGGAGGGAATACCGAATAATAAATTTTTGGATCTCTATATTGGAACCTTGAAGGATAACATCCAACATGAGATACGTCTCTTCAAACCAACATCCTTAGAGAAGGCTTTCATGTTGGCAAGGAAGGTTGAAAGTAAAAATATGGTGATGGCTACAGGAAGAACCACCTACAACACATATAGAGAGAATAATGTTCCTTCTTCTAACCCACCTCAAAAGTTGGCACCTCAATAACTGGATCAAAGAAGAGCTAAAGGTCTATGCTTTAATTGTGACAACAAGCATAGTAAGGGACATAAGTGTGGTGAGAAGAAGTTATCCTACATAGATTGTGAAGAGAAAGAAGCAAAAGAACAGGAACCATCTCAAGTTGAGGAAGTAGAAGTTATTACTCCCGAAAACATTATGTCATGCATTGGTTGGAATTAGCATTCAAACTCCCAAGATTGAAGGATATAGCAAAAAGAAAAAGATAACATTGTTGATTGATTCTGGTAGTACTCATAATTTCATTCACTGTAAATTAGCCAAAGTTCTCAATTGCTTTGTATATCCAACACTAGAGTTTCAAGTAATGATTGCAAATTGAGTAAACTATCAATTACTCAGGGAAATGCCATAATATCAATCTTACTATGGGAGAATATGTATTAAATAGTCATATGATGTGTTGATGTTGTCTTAGTGGTTCAATGGTTACAATCATTGGAAACAATGGCTTTTAATTTTCAAGAAATTTTCATGAAATTTTCGTGGGAAAAAAAAGAATTTGAATTAAGGGGTGTCACAAGGAAGCCAAGCAAGGTGATAAGTTCTAATGGTATGACAAAAGTTTTGAAAAAGAGACATCAAGGTGTAATTGCACAATTATGCTCATTAGATGTTCAAACATCTAAGCTTCCTATTCCCTTGGATCTCCAAAGGGTCATTGATAAACACTCCAAAGTATTTGAAGATATTCCAAAAGGTATTCCACCTACTCAAGATTTTGATCATGATATTCACTTAATTCCAGGATGTAGCAGAAAGGGTAGACATATTATCAACACAACCATTAGTAAATACAAGACCACCATCAAGCCACAAAAACCAAAATACAGGTCATCAGAGATATCAAGATAACACAGGTTATTGGAATAAGATCAAGATTGAGCTTCCTAAGTATGATGGATTAGATGACCGAAAAGCTATTGCATGGGTCAATAAAATAGAAGGGATCCTAGCTATGAACCCAAGTAATAATGAACTAGAAAAAATATAAATGGCATCCCTATACTTAGAAGGTGATGCGTGATTGGTTCACTTGGTGGTCTAAAAAAACTAATGGATTATCCGTAAATTGGCAAATGTTCACAGAAGACTTCCTTAAGAGATTTCATGATGATGAAGAAGACAACACTTTTACAAGGTTCACTCATTTGCAACAAACAGGGACAATGAATGAATATACCCATGAATGGTAAGTCTTAGCTTCAAGATTCCCTAACCTTACGAATGATCAATTGCTAAGACTATATATTTCAGGGTTGAAGTCCATTATCCATAGTGAGCTAAAACTTTCAAGACCAAGGAATTTGGTGGACCCCAGAAGCATGATAAAAATAATCGAAAGAAAAATCAATACCCAACATGGGACAACTGTAATGACAAAATCATCCAGTTATAACACGTCAAGGGATAACAAATACGTCTATTTAGAAAAGGACAAAAAGAAGGAAAACCATTGTCGTAAATGTGGGAAACATTGGACTCTAGGGCATAGATGTGAAGATCCATCATTACATTATTATCGAATAATTGATGGGAAACAAGTAGAAGTTCCAAGACCAAAAAACGAAATCGTAGTGGAATATAACTTAGATTCAGATGATGACGAAACACCACGAAAAGTGTCACTATCATCAATTTCATGCACATTAATCAGTAGTGGTGATGATGATGTGTAGCAAAGGGAAAAAATTACTCAAAAAACGAAGTTCAAGAGGTAACCAAAAAATATGTTCCACCTCATCTCGGGAAGATTAATGAGATATATATTCCAAAACCAGAGGCAAGAAAAACAACAAAATCACAACCCAAGAGACTTAAGCTCAAAGGAATCATAAAAAATAAAAACACAACAGTCCTTGTAGATTTTGGTAGTACTCATAACTGTATTGACATCAATGTTGCTAAGCAATTAAATCATTTTGTGTACCCCATTAAGGACCTCATTGTTAAGGTTGTCGATGGACATCCGGTTAACAACATAGGAAGAAATCAAATCGAGATTTTATGCGCTACCACTTGATGAGATGGACATGGTGCTAGGAGCGGAATGGTTGATGCAGTTGGGCACTTATTCCACCAACCTCAAAGAGCAATACATGGAATTCCACCTTCATGGTAGACATTATAAATTATATGGAAATGACAGTTCCAACCTCAAGGAAGAAGAAGCAAAACAACAAAGAAGTAGGGAAGAGGCTCCAGGAAACATGGAACAACAATCACGTTTACATCCAAGAAGCAGCAAGAGCCTAAGTTAAAAACCCAACTCAAAAAACTTCAAGATATGATTAACAAATTACAAAGGAATCTTACAAATTTTCAACGGGAAGCTCCAACAAGCTCCTGAAAGTAGACAAAGTCAAAGAGGACACCACCAGAGGAGCATGCACACCTAGGGAGTGCTACAACCTAAGTTGTACTTGGTGGTTTTTTCAAGCGAGCCCACGAAGTAGAACAAGTACACTTGTTCATGATTAGAGTTCAGAAGTCCGCCAACCTTTTTTCTGGGTTTCTGTTCGAAATTTTTTGTAGCACATGTTCATAACCCCTTGGGGAAATTGTAAAAAATGTCCTAGCATTTAATTTTTTATAAAATGCTCGGTTTCCCAGACTTGAGCATCAAGCCGACTAGCCCAGAGTGTTTTTTCCCTCAATTATTATTGGTTGTTGAACAAACGACTAATAATTTCTGAGTTTTTCACTGACACCTCCAAAGTTGGGGTAGTTGTCTTGGTGTTTCGGCCTTGGGAAGTTATTAGAGCCTTCGTGTCAATGTTTTTCAACATGCTAGTCATTGATTTTGAGTCGCATGGACATGTGCTAGGTCCCCCTAGAGTTTCGTCAGTTTCCAAGAAAATAAAATTTTCCCACAAAATTAGGCTATTTTTTAATGGTTTAATTAGAAAATTTCAAAATGTAATAAAAGTCAAATACGGAGTCTGTTTCTGATGTGGGGACACTCGTTTTCACACTCGGAGTGTCCACTTTACCTTTGGGACTACTTTCCACATCAGTCAGGCAGACTGAACACCCCGTGAGGCATTATTCAGCTAAAGATGCATCAGAAGAGCATTTTTATGCTAAATTTCGACAAATTGGCACCATAGTCAAAGTTTGAAAAAGTGAAAAAATTTAAAAAATAAGTTATTGGGGTGAAATGGCATGGGTCCCCCATGAAACTTATGACCCTCTTCAACTCAAGTTTGTGGTAAAACATTGTTTTAAAACTTTGTTTGAGTTAAATGAGAAACCACATGGAGAGTATGACGTCAACATTCACTTGGAGGCTAGCGTGAGGATTGGAGGAGCTAAGTGGGTGCACCCCCCATTTATTTATTGTTTTAATATATGTTCAAACTTTGGTATAGTTTCAAAGGGAGACCAAGTTGTAACTTTCACTAACGTCACCCTCCCTTCACATCACATTCACGTGAGGGAGTGAGGGGTCCACCATTTTATTATTGGAAGCATGCGTTGATTTTAACTTTAGTTTATAACCTTGATCCATTCCTTTGGATGTTGCGCATGCATGTGTGGGGTGACATCACCCTCACCAAATTCTCACCAACCTCATGAGCTCGCGCATGTGAAGATTGACGTCGTTTTGAGCTTGATGGGTGGTTGATTGGGTGATTTGGCATTGATTGGGTGTGTTGGCAAGCTGACGATGAGTTAAGTGAGAGAGGTGTCAATCACCTCTTTACTTCCTCTTCACTTCAAGCTTATTTAACTCCGAGTTTATCTTCAATCTTGGTAGCACCCCCCTGGGTCTCATTTTTGCTACATAAGCAGGACTCCTTTCCTCATTTTTGCATGGTCAGAGGACCGAAGGAATGCTATTGCTTGTATTGTATTGTTTACCATTTGGAATAATGAAGGCTTTGGAGGCAAGATCTATGGTGTAATGCTTTTCATGTGTGGATGGTGATTGTCAAGTGCTTATGAGGTATAATCTGTATTATTGGTCTTTTTTTTTGTTGGTTAATTGTGGGCCTTGAAGGGGAGCTCCCTCCAGGGTAAGAGACTATTCTAGTTTGATTTATGCTCTTACTCTTCGCTTGTTTCAGACCTCTTGGAGTTGCATGTATTTTAAGTTTAATTGCATGCTTTCTAATTGTCTTTTTCCAGCAACACCTATGTTTTAACCATCTGTTTGTGCAAGGACTTCTAAGTTGCAGGTGATCTCACTTGTAGAAGGAGTTGAACTAGCTTGAATCTTCCTCATCTTCAAGATCTTTTTGAGAACATAATCCCTCGGTGTTCCACCAAAGCAGACTCCATGGCCCAACATTCCCAGGCTTCCAACACTCTTTCTATCTCTCTTTCCTTCATTTTTTAAAGAAAAATTAAATCTTTCTCGATTATGGTTACTCACATGCTTAAGTAGTTTAGTTTATCTTTCAAGCAACATCTAAAGGCTGATCTATTTAAACATGTATCTAGATCTAGAAACATAAAGTAATATTTTCAAAGTAGATCTAGTTTTTATTAAGTACTTGTGCATATTTCCAACCTTTCAATACTTAATATTTTTATGTTCTTAACGCTTTGATGCATTACAGGTAGCTGGTTTTCACTTTTATTGCCAGGACAAAGAGAAGTGCTGCCGGAAAATAAAGATCTAAGTTGTTCAAAGACCTCTCGAAGCACCACTCTTGATCTTGTCTTACTCATAAAACCTGTAAGCCTTTGGATCCAGATTTGTAAGGACCATTGGCATCCACCTCAAGCATTGTAAATACCATTAAAAAAAAGATCTTTCTGAGTAGGCTCTTTCGAGCCCACTCCCCATTCCCCCCAAGGGGGGAATCGGTGTTTTTGGTTTTTTTCATTTTTTCTTTAGTTTAGTTGTTTATTGTAGTATTGTATACTTTGAATCGTCTTTACAAACAATCCATACTGTTTAAATTCAAAGTAACAATACTACTTACCCCACGACTTCCCGATTGACCTAAAAGGGGAAAGAGATGCGTGGTGGGACTAATTACTAATTAGATAATTCGTGATTTTTATTCTGGCATTTTTTCTGTTATCTAAATCAACCCCTCCTCGCTTTCCTGAAAGAGACTCCTGGAGTTTTTCTTTTTTTAAACAAGAACACAGGTATAAAATCCTTAAAAAATTACCAAGACTCCGTTGTGTATGCTCTGCACTGGCTGCAGTTCATCCGATCAGCCGGCTGCATCAAAATCAGCGTTGGTGACTAGAATAACTAGTTCTCACATCTTTCAATAAACCTCCCCAGGATAAAAATCCAACGCCTCGATTTAAGTCGTTATGGTGTCAAATTACCCAAAAGAAGCAGGAACAACTAGGCAGTGACCTCGAGGCACAAGTTAGACTACACCCTTGCGGTGTAGTGTTGAAAATCGTCTCCGAGACTCCAACCAGCCTACATATTCCTTGCAGGTAGCCATATCGGTTAAGGGTTTTGGACATACTCCTCGTACCTCGTGGGTATATTGGGAGTCCCCTTCCCCCCTAAGTAATCAACTCATTTCACATTAACTTAAAATTTGACCAAGAGCACTTGCAACATCCTTTTCGCATTTCAACAACAATTTCATTTGTGGACTCCATTATTGGCATTGGTCTATTTTTTGATATTATCATATGTTTTCGCAATCTTGCTAATCAAGTATTAATTTTTATGTTGTTGTGGTGTAATAAATCTTGCAAATATCTTGTGTTAAAACTTTTATTCATTTATCAAAACTCCTAAGTAACTTATTTCATCACCATAAAAACTAAATCCTAAAAGCCTTAGCAATTACTAGTGTCTACCCCCCTTGGCTTCGTTAGGAGTTGGCCTAAACAGAGGAGTCAAAAACAAGGTGACAACCTTGACTCGAGACTTGCCCCCAAGGACACACCGAGTGGCTTGAAGATTTCTGCCACGTCCCCCCCATGTGTGTGAAAGGCGGCAAAAGGGAGAACCCAATTTATTATGCTTTAAGGACAAAGCATAATAAATTGGGTGGCAATGTAACAAATATAAATAAGTGACTAATATTAAATAATACACATAAACAGTAATAAATAGTAATAAATAACAATTAATAATTGTAATTAGTAATTAGGGAAAGGTCAAGAGACATACCTGTTCACCTTTGCGACCAGTCAATGCCTATATAGGTAAACTGTCACAAGATAATGTATCATCATTCATTTATTCAATAAAATATAATTCAATTAAGAATATTTATGTCAACAATTTTTGTTGCGACACAGGAAGTGTTCCTCCTATTATCAGACCTTATAGATACCCCTATGGACAAAAACGTGAAATTGAGCGTATGGTTGAAGAAATGTTAGAGGCTGGCATAATTAGGCCTAGCCAAAGTTCTTACTTTGCACCAGTGGTAATGGTACAAAAGGAGGGATCATGACGTATGTGTCCAGATTATAGAGAGATCAACAAGATTACCATTAAAGATAAGTTTCCCCTTCCTTTCATTAATGAATTGTTAGATGAACTACATGGAGCAGTTTACTTCACAAAGTTGGATCTCAAATCAGGGTATCATCATATTAGAATGAAAGAAGAAAACATCCCAAAAACAACATTCAGAACTCATGAAGGTCATTATGAATTTCTGGTCATGCCTTTTGGACTTACGAATGCACCTTCCACGTTTCAAGGTTTGATGAATTCCATTTTGAAGCCCTTCCTGATAAAATTTGTGTTGGTATTTTTTGATGATATACTAATCTATAGCAAGTCTTGGGAAGAACATGTTCAACATGTTGACAGGGTGCTACAACTATTCAAGGAGCAACAACTATATGCAAAACCTTCCAAATGTTTCTTTGGGGTAAAGGAGGTAGAGTATTTGGGATATATTGTATCTGATGAAGGTGTCAACGTAGACCCTAACAAAATTAAAGCCATGATGGACTAGTCGATTCCCAAAACCTTGAAGAATCTTAGAGGATTCTTAGGTTTGACAGGGTATTACCACAAGTTTGTTCTGAACTATGGAAGAATAACAACACCTCTAACAACGTTATTAAAGAAGGAAGCCTTTTCGTGGACTGCAGAGGAAACTCAAGAATTTGAACAACTTAAAGAGGCAATGTGCAAAGCTCATGTTTTTTACCACACCAGACTTCACAAAAACCTTCATTGTGGAATGTGATGCCTCAGGAAACAAAATCGATGTTGTTCTAATGCAACAAGGACAACCCCTTGCTTTCAAAAGTTGACCAATCAAGGGAAAGAACTTACAGAAACCCATTTACGAGAAGGAAATGATGGCAATACTACATACACTTATGCAATGTCGTCCTTACCTAATAAGTAAGCACTTCAAGATCAAAACAGATCATGATAGTCTTAAATAACTCTTGTAACAGAGACTATCTTCAGAAGAGCAACAAAAATGGGTAACAATGATGTTGGGATATGACTTTGAAATCATCTACAAAAAATGGAACCAGAATGTGGTGGCAGGTGCACTCTCTAGAAAAGATGAGGATGTTGAGACATTACTTTGTGCGATTTTGATTATACAACCAAATTGGGTAGTAGTAGCAAGGGAAGAATGGAAGAATGACCTATCTATCTGGAGTCTGGACATTCATTCAAAAGCTACAAAAGGATCCCAATGTATCAGATACTTTTGTGTGGAAAAATGATTCACTATAGTATAAGGATCACTTATATATATGTAAGAACTCCCATCTAAAACAAAAGATCATTTTGGAATTACACACTTCTCCTACAAGTGGGCACTCAAAATTCCTAAAAGCGTACCATAGGGTCAACAAGGAATTCTTTTGGGAAGATCTTAAATCTAATGTTCAAAGGTTTGTGGTAGAATGTTTGGTTTGTCAACAAAATAAGGTTGAAACAATTAACACCCCGGGTCTTTTACAACCATTAGAAATACCTTGTCAACATTGGGAGGAAGTCTCAACGGATTTTATCACAGGTCTACCCAAGTCAAAAGGGAAGAATGTTAATATGATGGTTGTTGATAGACTCACAAAGTATGCACACTTTTGTGCACTCTCTCACCTTTTAATGCAAGTACAATTGATGCAGCCTTCATGGAAATAGTTCAGAAGTTACATGGAAACCCAAAGATTATTGCAAGTGACAGAGATCCAATTTTCACTGGAAAATTTTGGACTGAATTATTTTCTTGTTTGGGTATGTTCTTGGCTCATAGTTCTTCTTACCATCCTCAATCTGATGGGAAAATTGAGATAGTGAACAAATGTTTGGAAGGCTATATTCGTTGCTTTGCATCTAATAAACAAACACAGTGGGTGAAATGGTTATCTTTGGCAGAATGGTGGTACAATACTTCCATACATCATTAAAAATGTCTCCATTTAAGGCACTTTATGGGTACTATTCTCCATTTGTCACATCGTCCTTAAAAGAAAAATCTAAAGTTCAAGTTGTGGAAGATCACCTAGAGCACCAGCAAGAAGTTCTCCAATTATTGAAGGACAACCTGGCTATGGCAAAAAACAGGATGAAACAACAAGCAGATCAACATCGCAGTGAAAGGAGTTTTGAAGAAGGGGATTGGGTAATTCTAAGGTTGCAACCTTACAAACAAATGTCCCTCAAGCAAAAATAAAGACAATAAATTAGCATCCAAGTACTATGGTCCTTATAAAGTGTTGCGAAAGATTGGTAGTATGGCTTACAAATTGGGGCTCCCTTCATCTTCAAGGGTACACCCAGTCTTCCATGTTTCATGCTTAAAGAAGGTAATAGGAGATAAGATCCCAATTCAAACTATCTTGTTGGAGCTTGATGAAGAAGGAAAAGGCATATTGGACCCTGAACAAATCATTGAAACAAGGACCAAACCACTCCGTAATCAAGCTATTGCTGAGTACCTTATCAAGTGGAAGAACTTACTAGTTGAAGATTTAACATGGAAAGATGGGTCCTTCATACAGAAGCATCTGTTGTCGTCTTACATACACCTGGGGGTGAACGCAACAAAAATCTTCAAGCTACTTGGTGTGTCCTTAGGGGCAAGTCTCGAGTCAGGTGTTGTCACCTGATCCTTACTCCTCCGTTGAGGCCACTCCTAACAGAGCCAAGGGGGGTAGTCCCTAAATAGAGTTACTAAAGGCTATTTAAGTTTATTAGTTATGGACGAAAAGGTTGTTAGGAGTTGTTTTAGAATTAACTAATATTTAAATCAAGTACTGTGAAAATTCAAATAATATAATTCAACAGCATAAAATGGCATTCACAATAGATTTGAGTGAAGCAAAATAAAAGATTGATACAATATAAATTAGTGCCAAAATGGAGTCAAAGTAAAATAAGTGCTGCTGAAAATGAGAAATGTTTTGCAGTGTACTTGGTTAGTTTTAATCTTATTCAATGATGAGCGAGTTAAGGGGAAATGAGAAATGTTTTGCAGTGTACTTGGTCAGTTTTAAGACTCGAATTGCAATACATTTACAGCTTTCAGTAGCATTAGACTCCATTCAACACCGACTCTATCTTCAATTTCACATTTTTCTTTTAGGATATTTATGTTATAATTTCCATATCTATTTTCATATTGTTGTTATATTAAATTTACTTGCAAGTAGCTTGTTTCAATATTTATTTATCAAAACTCCTAACAAAAACAATTCATTCATAACTAATAAAAGTAAGAGCATTAACAACTCTTTCATAGGGACTACCCCTCTTGGCTCCATTAGGAGTGTCCTAAACGAAGGAGTCAGGACCAGGTGACAGCACCTGACTCGAGACTTGCCCCCAAGGACGCACTGAGCAGCTTGAAGATTTTTGTTGCGCTAATTCCCCCCAGGTGCATGAAGGGCGGCAACAAGCATCAAAGCATCCCTTAGTTGTCCTTAAGGGAGCTATTACAAGCATCAAGTTGTCTTTAACTGAGTCAAAGATGACTCTTTTTGCCTTGGCTTGTTTCTTCTTGAATGTTTCTCTTCCTTGGGCTATAGTGGGTTCTTCCACAACCCTAGTAACCAAATCATTCAAATCACTTTCTTCTAGGATGTTCCACGCATTAAAGTTTGAGGCTCCTTCAAGCCTATCTTCTGCCTTGAGTGAAGTAGTAGCCATCTTCAAACTATTAAACTAGTAGAAACAAGGAAGGTCTTCCTGCATGCATGTGTTCTTGCATGCAGAAGACTTAAATTAGAAAACCAGTTGTATTTAATTTACTTTTCCTAAGTTTACTTTGGAAAATAAATTAAAGTGATCTAAATTAACTTTAGTGAAACACTAGTTAAAGTGAAAGTGAAATTAGGGTTTTTGTTTTACCACTAGTTAAAGTGAAAGTGAAATTAGGGTTTTTGCTTTACCTAAAGTCATAAAAGAGAGATCAATTGGTGGAGAGGACACACACACTTGTATTCTGACAATGACAAGATACAAACAGGGAGAGAAAGTTAGACAGAGGATTTAGCTGAGAAGACGAAGAAGCGAGCAGCAGGATCACCGAGCTTCGTACAACTGGGTCGTACACACACACAGGAGGGTGTTGAGGTTTAGCTGGGATTTGCCCAATGATTCTGCTGGGTACTGCATTCGCCAGGTTTGGGTGAATTTGCAGTGATTGTAAAAGTTAGTGCTGCACCGGTTTTCCCATCTTGGGTTTTTCCGGGGGTTTCCATACCCAAAATAATAGTGTCAATATTGTGATGTGATGTTGTGATTTATTTCTCAATTTTATATTCTGCTGTATACTGTAAAAGATATTCATGTGTGGTTGTCAGTAGAGATTTGCATGCACTGTTAGCCCTAGTTTGAATATTAAAGGAAAATTTACATGGTATCAGAGCTCTAGTGAGCTAAAGCTGAGAGATTTGCAGCAGCAGTGATAGATCAGGGGAAGATCTATAGGAAGACACAAACCTAGGCTTCCAGATCTAGGGTTTGACAGGTACACTTCACTATGGTCGTGCAATTGAGAGTTGAGGATAGACTCCAGGGTGCTTAGAACTTTCCTACATGGAAAGAAAGGATCACAAGGATCCTAGATGTCAGTGATGCAGAGGAGCACATTGACTCCACGAAGGTTGCACCCATAAATCCGGCAGATCTAGCAGCTTGGAAGATGATTGATTCCAGAGCCATGCTGATTATCATGGATGGAGTGAAGGACCATATAGTTCCTCACCTTTTTGGTAAGAAGACCATAGCAGAGATGTGGACGGCTTTGGAGAGTCTGTACCAAAGCAAGAACGAGAACCGGAAGATGGTGTTGCAAGAGAGGATGCGTAGCACCAAGATGGCCAAGGGAGAAGGAGTGGTGCCTTATCTCACGAGGCTCACATAGATCAGGGATGAGATTGGAGTTGTTGGCTCTAAGACAATGGATGAGGAGCTAGTTCGGATAGCCCTCAATGGCTTCTCTAAGCCATGGGACACCTTTGTCAAAGGTGTTGTAGCTAGGGAGAAGGTCCCTGATTGGTAGAGACTACGGGATGACTTTGTGCAAGAGGAGATCCAAATGGGTCAAGGATCATGCTCATCCAGCAGTGCCCCACAGATTGTGGATGAGGAGGCTCTAGCCCTTACAAGGGAGAGCAAGGGGAAGGCAAAGAGGAAGAAGGATGGTAAGAAGAACCCTTGACATGTCAAAGGTCAAGTGTTTTATCTGCCACAAGCAGGCACACTTTGCCTCCCAGTGCCTAAACAGGAAGAATAAGAGTAACACTCAGATGGCTGGATCTGCAGAGGTGGATGAGTTCAGCAGGAACTTCGATGAGGAGTTTTGCTTGATAGCTTGCATGGCAAGCACCACAGGTAGCAGCATATGGTACATTGACAGTGGAGCATCTAGTCACATGACTGGACAGAAGAGATTCTTCAAAGACCTACAGGAGGGTGGAACAAGGATCCACGTTGAGTTGGGTGATGATGCGCAGTATCAGGCGCAGGGAGTTGGCATTGTTTCATTTGAGAGGGAGTCTAGCAAACGCCTCAGTTTTGCTGATGTGTTATATGTTCCAAGACTGACCAAGAACCTTATATCAGTCTCCACTCTGGAGGACAAGGGATATCAGGTGAAGTTTCATTACCATAGAGTGTATATTAGGCCCAAGGGGTCAAATAGGATCTTGGACTGGGTGATTGGCAGAAGGAGCAGGAAAGTGTACAGATTACACTTTGAGCCTGCAAAGGTTCTAGTCAGCAGCAGCAGCAGGAGTCAGGGTGAGTTGTGGCATAGGAGGATGGCACACTTACACCATGGAGCACTGAAGCATTTGAGACAGGCAGTAATTGGAGTTCCTCAAGTACAGGAGGGAAAGCATAACCACTGCAAGGGTTGTGCTTTGGGGAAGAACATCAGGAAGCCTTTCCCACATAGTGAGCACAAGTATAAGGAGTGTAACCTTCATTGATGACTATTCCAGGAAAACCTCGATCTATTTCCTGAAGACCAAGTCAGAGGTCTTTGAGAGGTTCCGAGAGTTCAAGACTCTTGTGGAGAACCAAACAGGAAAGAAGATTCGGGTGTTGAGAACAGACAACGGGAGTGAGTACACCTCCAATGAGTTCATGGAGTATTGTTCGACAGAGGGGATCAAGAAGGATCACACTGTGCCCCATACCCCACAGCAGAATGGAGTTGCAGAGCGGAAGAACAAGACTATGGTTGGAGCAGCCAAGGCCATGCTATTTGATCAAGGATTACCACTATTCCTCTGGGCCAAGGCATACAGGACTGCAATATACATTCAGAACAGGTGTCCCCACATAGCCTTGGGGAGGAAGACACCAGAGGAAGTCTTCACAGGCACCAGGCCAGATGTGAGTCACATAAGCATATTCGACAATGTCTGCTATTGTCATGTTCATGTTGACAATAGGAAGAAGTTGGACCCTTATGGAGAGAAGGGGTTACTTGTTGGTTACAGCGAGATTTCGAAGGCATATAGAGTTTACATTCTTGCTCGCAAGAGGATCATTGTGAGTAGGGATGTTCAGTTCGATGAGGACAGGGCCTTGCGGAGATCTCTGGACTTACCAGCAAAGCAACAGCTAGCACAAGAGTCGGGAGTCAAGTTGGAGGAGCCAGATGTACAGGTACAGGTACAGACATAGAGCGCAGGTTCTGGTGGTCAGAGGGAGTCAGGTGGACAGGATCCTACATTCATTGAGGATGAGCTGCAGCAGAAGACGGATATCCAGCAACCGCAGCAAGTTGACACTAGGCCAAGGCCTAAGTGCTTTAGGTCCACAGTACAGGATTCTAGGAAGTTGATCCTCCATAGAGATCTTTTAGACGGAGTGTACCACCGGAGAGGCTTAGTTACATGGCATTGATGACAGAATTGATTAACTCTGAACCTTCCAGCATCGAGGAGGCTACACAACATGATGTGTGGCACGAGGCTATGGTTGAGGAGTATGACTCCATTATGAAAAACCAGATATGGGAGGTTGTGCCGAGGTCACAAGGGAAAAAGGTGTGTTACCAACCTTTTTGTACCATAGTTGGGTTACCTGAGGAGCCGTCGGTTGACAAACATGTCCAATGTTTGATTCCAGTGTATCAGTTGATCCGTCTTTGTGTCTAACCAGTTTTGGCTAGCCAGTTTTTCATTTGAATAATTTTGACCATGGCCCCACGAGGTTTGTAATAAAATGTGCTAGTAGGGTGTATTTGAGTGGTTCAGTCTCCTAATACGTAGAATTTCAACTAAGGTATTCCAGGGAGTTTTTTGCCCTTGACAATTATGCTTTGCCTATAGCCGAGTATAATTGACGAGGTTTTTTCCCGCTTCCTTGAAATCTGGAATGCCCGATTTGAATTCCAGGCCTTGGGGGGTTATTAAAGCCCAACTATGTGTATATAAACCTACTAGGCATTATTAGAGTAGAGCATGGTCATGTCCTAAGTCAATAGGACCATCCAAAAAATTTCGAAAAAATTTTACAGGACGCATTAAAAAATTATTTTTTAATTTTTAATTTTTTTAATTATTTCCCTAAGTTTTTTAATTAATTTTTCCATAAATTAAATGGAAAAATCCCGTTTGTAATAAGTTAGTCATCCAGACCCCGAATTCAGTGATTGAAGGCTCTAACCTTAAGCCAAAAATCATTCTTGATCGGTCAGCCAGTCAAATCCAGCTTTCAGATCATCAATTGGACACATAATGCACATTTTCTCAAAAAAGTCATTTTGGGGGAAAAATTGATTTTTTATTAAAAAATGATTATTTTGGAGAAAATCCAAAACTCTCCAAATTAATCCAAATTCAGTGAAATGAATGCAGAGTGACATGTCAATGGGAGTTTATGATGATTGGAGTTATCATAACTCATATTCAGTCAGCATTCAGTGAGCAATAAAGATATATTCAATTAACGGCCTTGTCATCTCCAACTAAACTCCCGAATTGGATGAGATGGAGAGCACTCATTGGTTTGATGATTTGATCGAGGCAAGGACTGATGATTACATTATGATCTACTAGCAATAGCTCCTCCAGACCTAGCAGCAGCTCTTCCTTACCTAGCTCACGCCTCCCTTACCAGCGCACGCTCTTCTCTCATGCTCACGCCCTCTCTCTCCAACAGGGGCGTCATCACACGTGTGGGCTCATTCTGGGCTTGGTTTTCACTGTTTAGGGTTGGAGTGGGGGCGCCTTTCCTAGGTGGAGGCCTCCCCTCACTTTTAGCTCATCTTCTTCAGGTCTGGTCTTTCAGTGGTGTGTCGGGCCGGTTAGGTCTAGTTTTCTGGTTTTAGGGTTTTGGGTCTTCTTTCATTGTATAAATAGAGGCTTCTTTAGCTCTATTGAGATGGAACTTTTGGGTTAAAGTTACTCTAAGAAAATTGTATCAAGCATTTGCTTTGGAATTGTTAATAAAGATATTTGAGTTTGGAGGTCCATGGGCTTTTGATTGTGGTGATTTTCTCATGGTTGAGGTGATATTGTCTCTAACTCCTCTCTTTTAATATTTATATGTGATTAAATATTTTGCTAGCTCAAGAAGGCCATTGTTGGCACAGTAGAATAGCCATTTGTTGTCTCAATTTGGTTATTTATGCAAAGTAGATTGATGTCTAGATGGACATGAGTAGTCAGTAATACAAAATGTTGATCTTGATTTGATTTTCCTAGCATACTAGCATATAATTTTTATCTCACTTCTTGTATTGAGTTTTGGTGTGATTCAGGCTTCACAAATTGTAAAAGGATGTGAGCTCAGCTGCTTCTATCCCATGCTTCAAAACAGCCATTTTGAATTTAACACTTTGTAATTGCAGGACCTACAGGGTTCGTCATCTTTTGTTACAAAAAGAAAGCTGGGAGTAACTCTCTCTCTCTCTTGTGTTCCATCCACAAGATAAAGTTATTTTGGTTACCGGTTACTTAGGAAGCCCTAGTTTACTTCTTTCCATCTTTTGGTTTCCCTTCCATTGCCTTGTTTGGCTTGTCTTTCCTCCTTCCTCTTCGCTGCCCTCTTTTCACTTAGTTTTGCAGCCCTCTTTCTTCCCTTTGGACAACCCACTTTTTACTTAGTTTTCACCCATTTTTCTTGCTTTTGACAGCCCTCTCTTTCTTCCTTTTGGACAGCCCTCTTTTCACTTAGTTCGCTGCCCTCTTTTTACTGTTTTACAGCCCTCTTTTTGCCTTTGGACAGCCCTCTTTTTTACCTTTTATCTCTCCCCTTTCTTGGTTTTTCTCCTCTCTCTTTCCTCCTCTTTCACCGCTGGTTTTTACCCCTTTTTTGAGAGTTTCGTTTGTAGTTTTGTCTTTAAATTTTTGAGCAACACATAACGTTTGAATTGTTTAAAGCTCTTATTTGCAGGAAGAATCGAGAAAAGCCCAAAGGGCCTTAAGCAAGCAAGGAAGCAAGCAAGAACAAAAAAGACAAATCTTCCCTCTTCTCTCCATCCCTTTCTCTCCCCGTTCTTTCAAGGCAAAGGCAAAAGGCAAAGCCATCAAAATTGTAAAAAATTAATAAAAAAGCGAGTGGGATTACGGCTCCCACACCCTTCTTCCCTCATTTGGGGGAAGCTTGTATCGTCCCATTGTCATGCTTTTCATTTTTGTTTAATAAATTGCTAATGGTAGAATAGGGTAGGATACTTGCATGATCGTAATTAAGTTGGTTTATGTTTTGAAAATGAAGTAAAAATGATGATTTGATTGTTTACTTAGATATTTCATTATTTCTTACTGTATACTTACCCCCTTGCTTTCCCGATTAGGGCCTTAAAAAGCCTGAAAGAGACTCTTAGGTAGTTAGATTTTTTATGCTTTATTTCTCTTTCAAGTTTAACGAATTAAGTAAGACTCTTAAACTTGCAGTAACACAAGTCAAGAGCACTCTCTATCGGAGAGCATTCATAGAACTGCATACCCCTGCATTAGGCATCTTAGATTAGCTAAGTCTCTTGAACCACTGTCATAAGACGGTTCAAGAGCGCTCTCTGTCGAAGAGTCCTAATTAATTGATTTAATAAAACTTGCAACACACACCCCTTAATTAATTAACTTCGTTCTCTCCTTTTCGGAGTATGCTCTGACCAATCTCAAATCGGAGTACCCAGAAACAGCACTGGATCTTTAAATCTTGCAAGAATAACTTAATAAAATTTAAAACCCCGTAACCAATGCACCGGCGTTGTAGGGAATTTTCTAAAGTACCTCCTAGTAGAGGCGCTGAAACCCCGCTGTCTAAGCTTCTCAGCTAGCTGATCAATCTTTGCGATACCAGCCTGGGATACTAGGCGGGCCTAACATGTCTTCAACGAAGTGAACTTGGAATATTCTCCCGGCTTTTGACAAAACTTTGTTGACACCCTAATCAAGAGCACATAAAATTCTTAAAACCTACCAAGAGCACTCGCACTACCTAAGAACCACTAGTTTGATTTCTAGACTTATTATTTTCTTTGCGCATTTCAGTATTATTGACTCCATAAGGCATTGGTCCTTTTTAATCTGCATAATTAGCTTATTTTGATCAATTGTCTGTGGTTTATTATAATTTTTATCTTTGAATGCATTATTAAAGTCTGGAATCATTACTTATCTTTTAATCTCTTGTTAACAACATGGATTGCTTTTGATTATGTGTCACACTCATAATAAATAACACTTCTAATCATAATAACTCCTAAATAACACCCATCCGCATCTGTAACCAACTAAAACACTTTAACCACATTGAGCCTTAGAAAACTCTTTGTTAGGGACTACCCCCCTTGGCTTCGTTAGGAGTTAGCCTAAACGGAGGAGCTAGGAGTAGGTGACAGTACCTAGCTCTTTGCTTGCCCCCAAGGTCACACCTCTCCCACTTTCCTAAGTGAGGAGATAGCCTTTGGAAAGTTTCTGTTGTTGGTGTGCAATTGGCGGACAACAAGGTGGTGGGATCCAGATGGATCTACAAGGTGAAGCATGCAGCAGACGGAAGCATGGAGAAGTACAAGGCGCGCTTCGTGGCAAAGGGGTTTTCACAGAAGGAGGGTATTGATTATGAGGAGACCTTCGCCCCTGTTGCCAAGTATTCTTCCATTTGGACCATTATCTCACTAGCAGTTGAGATGGGTTGGCGTGTCCATCTAATGGGCGTCAAGCCTGCCTTCCTCAACGGAGCTAGAGGGGTTTGATATATGGAGAACAGGGAGATGCATGTATGCAGACTACATCGAGCTCTTTACGGGCTCAAGCAAGCACCTCGAGCATGGTACTCGGGGATTGACAGCTATCTACGAGAGATGGGATTTCAGCGGAGTGAGGCTAACCACAACCTGTACTTCTTGACAGGTGAGGTGCCTCTTATACTGGTCCTATATGTGGATGATCTCTTTTTGACAAGAGATGAGAGGCTAATTGGAGACTGCAAGTCCAATCTTGCAGTGGAGTTTGAGATGAAAGATCTTGGGTTGAGGCATTACTTTTTGGGCTTGGAGGTTTGGCAAAGAGATGGATGCTTCTTCATCGGATAGGGGAAGTATGCAGTAGAGATCCTGAAGAGATTCAGGATGGAGGACTGCAAGCCTATGGCCATACCTCTAGTTTCCAACTGGAGGAAGATTGATGCATCAGGGTCGAATGGATTTGATCCTACCTTGTATCGTCAGCTTATCGGATCGCTTATGTATCTGGTCAACACTCGACCAGACATCAGCTTTGCAGTCAACTCTTTGAGTCATTTCATGGTGAACCCTTGGAGAGTGCATTGGACGGCTGCGAAGCACGTACTTCGCAACATCAGAGGTACAGTGGCGTATGGATTGGTTTATGAGCGCAGGGGGAGTGTACAGTTAGCAGGTTTCACAGATGTTGACTGGGCAGGATGTGTAGAGGACCAGAAGAGTACTTCAGGTTGTTGTTTTAGCATTGGATCAGGGGTTGTCTCTTGGTTCAGCAGGAAGCAGAAGTCAGTTGCATTAAGCTCGGCAGAGGCTGAGTACATGGCAGCCAGCATGGTTGCTTGTGAGGGTATGTGGCTAAGGAAGTTACTTGCAGGGTTGTTCGAGTGTGAGCTAGAGGCTACAATAGTTTACTATGACAATCAGAGTGGCACCAAGCTATCTGAGAATCTAGTGTTCCATGACCGGAGAAAACACATAGACATCAGATACCACTTCTTGAGAGATTGTGTTCAGAGAAGAACCATTCAGTTGAAGTACATACAGACAAATGAGAAGGTGGCGGACATTTTCACCAAGGCATTTTGCAGACAGCGTTTTGTGAAGTTTGGAGATAAGTTGGGGTTGCTACCTAATCCCTTCCTCATTGAGAGGGAGTGTTAAACTAGTAGCAACAAGGAAGGTCTTCCTACATGCAGAAGACTTAAATTAGGAAACCAGTTGTATTTAATTTACTTTTCCTAAGTTTACTTTGGAAAATAAATTAAAGTGATATAAGTTAACTTTAGTGAAACACTAGTTAAAGTGAAAATGAAATTAGGGTTTTTGCTTTACCACTAGTTAAGGTGAAAGTGAAATTAAGGTTTTCGCTTTACCTAAAGTTATAAAAGAGAGATCAATTGGTGGAGAGGACACACACACTTGTATTCCGACAATGACAGGATACAGACAGGGAGAGAAAGTCAAACAAACAAAGGATTTAGCTGAGAAGACAGAGGAGCGAGCAGCAGGATCACTGAGCTTTGTACAACTGGGTCGTACACTCACACAGGAGGGTGTTGAGGTTTAGCTAGGATTTGCCTAGTGATTCTGTTGGAAACTGCATTCGCCAAGTTTGGGTGAATTTGCAGTGATTGTGAAAGTTCCATATTTTCTCATAATAAAAACTATATGTGAAAGTTACATATTTTCTCATAATAAAAACTATATCTGACTGCTACACCAGTTTTCCCATCATGGGTTTTTCCAGGGGTTTCCATACACAAAATAATAGTGTCAATATTGTGATGTGATTTTGTGATTTATTTCTCAGTTTTATATTCCGCAGCATACTGTAAAAGATATTCATGTGTGGATATCAGTAGAGATTTGCCTGCACTGTTTAGCCCTAGTTTGAATGTTAAAGGAAAATTTACCAAGATGCTTGGTGTGTCCTTGGGGGCAAGTCTCAAGTCAAGTGTTGTCACCTGATCTTGACTCCTTCGTTTAGGCCACTCCTAACGGAGCCAAAGGAGGTAGTCCCTAAAAAGAGTTACTAAGGCTATTTAGGTTTATTAGTTATGGATGAAAAGGTTGTTAGGAGTTGTTTTAGAATTAACTAATATTTAAATCAAGTACTGCAAAAGTTCCAATAATATAATTCAACAGCATAAAGTGGCATTCACAATAGATTTGAGTGAAGCAGAATAAAAGATTGATACAATAAAAACTTGTGCCAAAATAGAGTCAAAGTAAAATAAGTGTTGCTGAAAATGAGAAATGTTTTGTAGTGTAGTTGGTAAGTTTTAATCTTATTCAATGAAGAGTGAGTTAAGAGGAAATGAGAAATGTTTTGCAGTGTACTTGGTCAGTTTTGCAGTGTACTTGGTCAGTGTTAAGACTCGACTTGCAATACATTTACAACTTTCAGCACCATTAGACTCCATTCAACACTAGCGCTATCTTCAATTTCATATTTTTCTTTCAGGACATTTATTTTATAATTTCCATATCTATTTTCATATTGTTGTTATATTAAATTTACTTGCAAATAGCTTGTTCCAGTATTTATTTATCAAAACTCCTAAAAAAAACAACTCATTCATAACTAATAAAAGTAAGAGCATTAACAACTCTTTCATAGGGACTACCCCCCTTGGCTCCATTAGGAGTGTCCTAAACGAAAGAGTCAGGATCAAATGACAGCACCTGACTCGAGACTTGCGCCCAAGGACGCACTTAGCAGCTTCAAGATTTTTGTTGCGCTAATTCCCCCCAGTTGCGTGAAGGGCAACAGTAGGCATCAAAGCATCCTTTAGTTTTTCTTAAGGGAGCTATTACAAGCATCAAGTTGTCTTTCACTGAGTCAAAGATGACTCTTTTTGCCTTGGCTTGCTTCTTCTTGAATGTTGCTCTTCCTTGGGCTATAATGGGTTCTTCCACAACCCTAGTAACCAAATCATTCAGATCACTTTCTTCTAGGATGTTCCAAACCCTAGCCTTCCATGCATTAAAGCTTGAGGCTCCTTCAAGCCTATCTTCTGCCTTGAGTGAAGTAGTAGCCATCTTCAAACCCTGGCATTTAACTTGATGCGTTTTGCCAAGTAACTCCTGCAATCAAGTTGATTTAAGCAGAAACCCTTACCTTAGGATCTATGTAGATTTTGTTGGCCTATAAAACAGAGTTAGCTACACAACCTAGCTCTGATACCATGTTGAAAATTGTGTTAGGTTAGGGTTTGAGATAGAAAATTTAAAATGTGTACTTTAATGCATAAAATATAATCAAAATCAATACTAGATATAGAACAGTACAGTTGTAACAAAATTAAAACATAATTTTCATCTCTTTCAACTTTAACACTCCCAAGGGTCCCTGTGTTAAACTTGAAAGCACATAAAAACAACAAACAACAAAAGGAGTAACTTAAAGATAGGATAATGAACAAGCTAAATAAAACTATCAAACAACATTAGTAAATGAAAAGAACAATATTGGTTTAGGCCTTCCTTATACTCAGATATCTTTTAGATCAAACCTTGTCTTTTGAAGACAAGTCACCAAAGGAACTATGGACATACCTAAGAGAGAAATAGTAGGATAAAGTTGAACAAGTACAAACCTCAAGATGCTTAACCAAAACAGTCTAGAAGAAGGATGGAAACTTCAAACCCTTGCTGTTATAAAGGACAGTCTTTAGGACAGTTAGCAACACCTTTCAAATTGCAGAGGCATCCTTAACCCATACACATAGAGACACCCTTTAACAGACTCAACCTGCTGCAGTAGGATAAACAAGGGTCAAGGTAGGCTTAGCAAACTCAACAAAATCACAGCGCAATCATAGACAGTCCACAAAAAGTCACAACCCAACTTAGAGGCCTAATAGGGGTCACAATTCAACTCTGACAGTAGTAAAACAGTCATTGCTCAAATCTAACAGCAGCAAGAGGTCATCGGCTCAAGTTTGACAACAGCAAGAGGATTATGGCCCAACTCTAACAACAGTAAGAGATCACGACTCAATTTTGGGCAACCAACAAGGGTCACGACCCTAGTCTACCATCTAGCAGAATGTCGCGAGTGAGTCTAACAACCAACAAGAGATCAACGCTGAGTCTAGCAGTCAACAAAGAGGCCACAGTTCAATCCAAACAGCAACACTCAGGTTACAGCTCAAGCTGGGAAGCCACACAAGGTCACCACTCAAGCTGGGCAGCTACACAAAGTCACGGCTCAAGCTGGGCAGCCACACAAAAGGCACTACTAGCTTCTACAACACACTAACAGACAGAAGAAAAGGTCACATCCACTCAAAAATAGTACTATAAACACTAGACAATGTTTGAACAAGCAACAAAGGCTTAAATGATGAGGCGGCAGCCCTAGCAGGGCAAGATCAACAGCAAAAACCCTAAACGTCAAGCGCAAATGCAACAAAAAACCCTAGACGTCAAGTAGAGGAGCAGCGAACTCTTAGAGCAGTCAAGAATCAGATCTTCAATTCTCTCTTTTTCAAGACATGCACCAAAAATGAGAGCTTAAGACTTTAATTTATAATCGTGTCATGTCTTCTAGAAGGGTCATTCTACTAACCCTAGCTTTTAGGAGTGTTACCAAACATAACATAAAATAATGTTAGGTTGACTTAGGATAGGGTACGAATGGTCGAAAATATAACAATAAAGTTAAGTCATCATAGCAAAAGGGTCAAGGTACCGCAACCAAGATGGGTGTTAGGACCAATAGGGAAACATAAGACCATAAGCCAACAAGAAGGGTCACATCAAGGTGGGAAGACACCCCTTTCACACAAAAGACCAAGGTGTACCAGTAAGGTGGGGAACCAACCCATTTACCCATAAGACCAACGTATACCATCAAGGTGGGGAAACAAGACCAAGGACTCTAATCTTTCTCTCTCAAGGTATATTGTCCACATGTTTTCCATACAATAATTATGAGTTTTATCATCACCGTATAAGGAAGGTCCAACTTAATGATGTGATCCTCTGGTCCTCCAAGCTGCTTTTAACAGGCAAATGTTAGTGACATCATCAAGGGGTTGCCAATCCCTTAAGAAACAACCTAGCAATAACCGTTTAGGAGTAGAGGACATCACACATCATCATCTTGGTCAACTGACCAAGATGCACCTGGTTAATTGACCATGTATTTACCCGCAGGAACCACTTGGTCCCATACCAAGAATCTTCCTGGTCCCAAACCAGGAAGTCTCTATCTCAACCTGCAAGATCTGCTTGGTCCTCGTGACCAAGAAACTGTCTGGTCCCAGAGCAGAATATCCTAGAGACATATAGGGGCCCTAGCCACATGCTATGGACTTTGCCATAGTATCAACCTACTTGGTTCTAGACCAAGAACCCCAAGAGACTGGACCCTAGGGTATCTTCTAGACACTTACTCTGCCTGGTTTACTGACCAGGAATGCTACTTAACTGACTAGGGTACCATCCTCCCTGAGAATGGATCTCGTAGCTGCATTATCTTTAACATGAGCAAATAAAATCCTGGATGCGGGTGATAATCCCGACGACACCTGTCCGGCTAACTACGGCGACTCTTGGCCTATTCTCCGGCCACCGACTCAGGCAGCCCACTCTGATCTGTCTTGCCCGAATGCAAGTGATAATCCGACATCTCCTGTCCGGCTAACTCCGGCGACACTCGACCTGTTCTACGTCCACCGACTCTGGCACGTGTGAGGATGAACACTTACCACCCGGCTCATGACCGTCGTCAACCTTCACAGGATTCTCTGAGCTCGGGAGAAATTTCCCCGGTCACTTCGAAGCATGAGATCTGGGCTAGCGAAGGTACGTTGTCCTAGGCTCATTCATGGCTCGTCTGCAAGGTTTAATGGTGACAGGTACGTGGATTGACAGGCAGTTAATTCAGCTTCAGCTCATGTTTTATGTTATAGAGGATAGCAGAATTTGGCTCGCAGTCGGGTGGGAAGTTTACAGACTCGCTGTTGCTGCGGTGCGTTCCAGAGCCCGCAACGGAGATTTCGCTCCTCTGCATATTGGTTTCAGGCTCAATTCTACGGCCATGTCTCGCCAGCAAGGTACCCCTAGGCGTGCTAATTCAGGAAGGGCCAAAACCTAGAGGGGCTGCAATTGCACCCATTTCGGTGGACTATGAACCGCATATTTCTGCGCGGGTTCAGGTTTTGGTGGAAGCTTGGGAGAATAAGGTGCTCAATCGTAAGCTTTCAACAGGCGAGGAAGGTGGTCGAATTTATCACTACTGGATGTTGAAGAATATGCTCTGCAATTTAGCAGAGGACATGCTTAGTAATTGGGCGGAAGCCCAGATTGCGGTGCACTCCATGAAGACTAAAATCGTTGAGATAGATGCTCAACTTACAGCCATGGACAAATCCTTTTCTTGGAAAGGAACGGCAAGCATTTCAAGTTTGAATGTCCACAACTCGAGGGGAGGTGCTCAGGGTGGCGGTGCTAGTGGTAGCGAAACAGGTGGTCGTGCCATAACCAATCTAGGTGGCAGCGGTGGTGCAACAAGCTACTCTACCAAAACGCCACGTGCCAAGCAGTTCCCGGTTCCATCTACAGTGGAACCTCTTTTCAAACGACTGAAGGACTCGCCGACCCCGCAAACGGAGCATCTTCCACCTTCTCTGACTCTGGCACCAACTGCTGCCACAAATTCGCCTACTGTGTCGCAGGAGGAACGATGGGCTTGCCCCATCACTGAAGAATTACCCTCAGCTTAATGTTCGTTTTTGAACTGGTTTTTTATTTTGGTTCTGTCGCTAGCAGGCTTTATGGTTATAGTTTATGTTTTTAGTTTTACTATATGTCTTTGTTTTACAGCTTGGCTCTGCTTGTACACAGAAGTATAGTATGTCTTTTACGGTTCTCTGTAACCCAGTCTCTTTGTTTGTCAGTCATGAACAGTACTATCACTCATGAACATTACCAGCGTGAATCTGGTTAGATGGTTGTCTTATTTTTTGAGAGGCTCTGGAGGAGGTTTTGCCTCTTTCAACCTCAGACAGTCATGAGTTTTGGATGTAATTTTTTGCCCCTGTAATTCATTATACTGTGCAGTTTACAAAAAAAAAACATGAGCAAATAAAAGGCAGCAACTCATTATGAGAAGGGGCCGATGTAATCTGGGAGACTGGGAATTTGTCTATTTAGATTAATAAAAAAGTTAGTGGTTTCTGTGTGTTATTTGATGGCCGAGTCTACTCTTTTCTGGGTATTCATTTTTGACATAAGGTCAGAATTTATTCAAAGAGACCATAAGGTGAGAACTTTCTTCAAAGAGACCAGACATGATAAACACAGAAACCATGCACCAGGATGCTAAAGATACCTGCAATTAATGAGAGCTTTGCTTCGGGTTTTTTCGAGAATGTGAGTCAAGGATCACAAACAACTTGTGGAGCAGGATCCATTCTTATTCTGAATTATAATCCACACTTTACTAATAAATTTGGAGCCGGCAGAGGAAGCAACAACAGGGCTGAACTGTGCGCGCTTTGGACTCTTCTCAATTTAGTTCGCACAATAGGTGTCGTAAAGCTGCCCAAACTTCTCATTGACTGGTGCAATCACAAAAGTAAGATCTCTAACACAGTCCTCAACTCTCTGCTTGATAAAGTAATGAACGTCATCTCTAGTTTTCATCTAATCTCTTTCACTCATGTGTATAGAGAATTCAACCCGAAAAAAAGCTGACATGCTTTTAAAGGAAGCTCTCACCCTAGCTGAAGGATCTCTGGTCATCCAAGGACATACTGGAAATAACACACTTCCAGCAGTCTTTCCAAAAAAAAAATTTAAAGCACTAGTAGATTTGATGACAGGCTTTGTTTAAGACCCGTTTCCTCCTTAGGAGGTCAGATTCGAACTGGAAGACTGTTTTAAAAAGCTGCTAGGCAGAAGGCTTTAAAGCTGAAGAACCTTTCATGTATATTTGATTTGATTTCCTTTTGAAATAACAAATATAATGTTTTGTTTATTACATATAATGTTCGTAATATTTTAATATGTGTCATATAAAAACCCTGCAAAAATAACCAGCTAGTTATTTACAGCAGTATTGCCTAATTGCATTGGGATTTACACCGACCCTAATTAGTGGTTCCAGAGGATGAAAATTTTATTTTCAGAATCCTTTAGTTCAGAATTAATTAAATAGCAAATCAAACAGTGTATACAACACAGCATTGCAAACACCAAATTGGTAATATTTAAAAAGAAAACAAAAATACTTGCCTTAAAAGATTTTTATTGGCGTTGTGATCATCCAAGTATGGAATATGAACCCACTCAGCAGCCCTGGGCTGGTTCCTGTATATACCCCTCTATATATATATATTCCGTGGAGCCAGCGATATGCCTGCGTCTCGTAGAGCAGAGCAGCCATGAAAAACATCAAACATGTTACTTTTAATTAAGCATTTCTATAAAACTAAAACTAAAAGATTATTATATTTTTATAAAATTAAAAGATTACTGGTCGGTATATTTTAGATTTTGGGTGGACAAATATTTGTGCTTTTTTAGATTGTATGAGTATAAGACAAGTGTAATATCCAAATTATAATAGAAAAATAATTATAAAAATAATTGTTAATTCATGTATGGATAACTGGTAGCTGAATTCTGTTTTTCATTACAAAATGGAAAATTGTGAAAATGGCTTTAGATATTTGAGTTCTAAGTTGAAACCGGATAAATATAAAATGGAGAATTAGATGTGGTTGGTGAAGAAGGATTAGATGTGGTTGGTAAAGAAGGTTGAAAGGAGGATTGAGAACTGGGCCTACACATTTCTTTCTTTGGGAGGGAGATTGACTCTAATTAGTTCTATTCTCTTAATCATTCTAGTTTTTTGTTCTCATTAGTATTAATATTAATGAGATAAAAAATCTTCCATTTTCTTTTGGATGGTTCAAATGAAGGGAAAATATTTCACTTAGCCTTTTGGGGAAATTCAGCCCTTCCAAAATCTTTTGGAGGCTAGGGTATAAAAAACTTATTTGTCTTTAACATGGCCTTGTGTATGAAGAATTTATGGAGAGGCCATTATGAAAAAGGTATGTGGAATTTGGTTCTTAAATCAAAATATGTAAAGGAAGACTATGTGTTCAATTGTTTAGGAAGTCGGTGTTTTCAACAAATGGTGCTTCAATCATTTGGAATAGTTTTGCAAAAAAAATCATTGGGTGAAAAGTTGGATCTCCTAGGAGGTTGGAAATGGTAAAAATGTGTACATTGGTATTGATCCATTTGGTGGTGACAAGAGGAACTTTGAACTTCCTCTGGAAATTTTGGAACATTTAGATTTTATTGGTCTTAGAACCTTGGCTCAAATCAAACAACCTCGATGAGCCTAGTTAAAAGGTGGGAATTGTTTTGACCCAAGACATATTGGCCTTATAGGGACTTGGGCAGATTTGTGGAACTGTACATCAACACTCTAAAATATGTTGGGATAAGGTGTGAAGTGATGAGGATAGACTTGTATGGGAATGGAATAACAAATCTAGGAAGATCACAAAAAAGTTGGCATATGATACTATAATGTCAGCTACTTTTACTCCTGTGAATAACTGGTGGTATAGCAAGATCTGGAAATGGCAAATACCACAAAAATTAAAATGCTTCAGTTGGCTCCTTTTGAAAGACAAATTACTTACTTTGCAAAATCTACTTAAGAAGGGCTGGATGGGGCCCAATTTCTATGTTTTATGTAGAAATGAAGCTGATTCAACTAATCATATTTTCATTTTCTGTTCTTTCAGCAAAAATATTTGGAATATAGCCGCCAAGGAATTAAATTTTGGTATTGGTTGGGGGGTATCAAATTTTGAAGACTCTCTTTGCTTGTGGCAACAAAAGGAAAAATCTGTCTACACTTCCTATCTTTATTTCTTGGGCTATATGGAAAATGAGAAACAAAGTTCTTATTGAAAATTCAGTTCCTTGTGTTACGACTTGTTTCATTAAAGCGCTAAGCTTTTACAAGGAATATGAGCGCAATGATTTTCAACTTAATAGAAAAGTCCTCCATGCTCCAGCGCTTTATCACTCCTCGGTTGTTGGTTATTTTGACGGAGCTTCTCAGAATAGTGCTTGTGGATGTGGAATGAAAATATGGATAAGCAAGGATCAGTTTTTCAGGTTCAGGATGGGAGGAGGTTCAGGTACAAATACTAGGGTTGAGTTACCAAGTCTGTGGGGTCTTCTTTACTTTGCATCCCTCATTGGCATTTCTGATATCAACGTCTATGGGGTTTCAAAAATAATAATTGAATGGGCTAAGGGGGTTTTTGAGCTTCATATATTGCATCTTAATCAATGGTGTTGGAGAGTGCAGTTGCGTATAAAACATTTTATGAATATCTCTTTCAGACATATCTCAAGGTCTTTCAAATCGAAGGCAGGCAAGTTGTCGAAGAAAGTTATTACATTAAGAGAAGGCCTTCTATGCTTTCAGGAAGGTCAAATTATCAATAGGGGCATAAAAGACTTTGGTAAATAGAAAGTTTTTTTTGTTATAGAAATGGAACTGGTTGCAAGCCAAGTCACCTGGTTCGAGTTCGTGTTCGAATTCGGCGACCTTGAAATTCGGCAAAAAAATCGGCACTTGAAATTTTGGCGATAAAAATCGGCATAAAATTCGGCATTAAGTTCGAATGACTAAAATATATCGAAATTAAAAAATATATGAAAATATATGAGATTTGGATCATTATATTTATTATTACTATTTTCATTTTGATCATTATACTACTTTATATCTTTATATTTATTTTTTCTAACATTACTTTACTTTATATTTTCATTCATTACTCTATATTTTCATTCATATTCCAGAAATGTTTTTAATTATATTTATTTTTATTTTCACCTTGATCATGACACTATTTCAATGGTTTAAATTTGTTTCTCTTAACTAACATCCATTTAATGCGTCTTTTTGTCCTTTTATTCTTTCCTATCTTCTCGCTCTAAAAACTTGACTTATTTCCTTTTCTTTTATTATTATTTTCTTTCTCATATCTTTATATTTATTTTAAAAACACCAATTTAATCTTTCTCTTTATTCCTTTATTTTATTTTCTCTACTCTTAGTTTTTAATTACAACTAACTAAATTTTAACTATCCCCACCCCTAAAAACTAACTAAATTTTAACCTATCCCGACCCCTACTTACTTACCTATGGTCACTCTTTTTAAATATATTTTTAGCTTTATTGTACATCAGGTGATAGGTAGTTGACCTTAAACCTACCCGTCAATTCCATTGTACAATTCACATTTTTGTTATGATATTTTTGATCTGGATTTTTTTTAGAGGGAAATTCTTAATTTAATACATAAGCGTTTTTGGTAAATTCATAAAGGAGGAGTTATTATGAATCTCTCATAAAAAAAGAGGGCGGTGGACACAATGCATTTGAAGAGGTCGTTTGGGTTTCCCGCAGGCCTTGTTACCTAATTGCATGCTGTCGCATGCAAGCTGAAAAATCGATGAATTGTCGGGGCTGTCGCATGAAACCTGTTAGGGCGGTGAACCGTGGCCTTGGAACATGTGAAGACCGTCGTTTGGGTTTTCTGCATGTTACGTTTTAACCGAAATGCGTACCGTCGCACGTGACCTGGAACCTAGCAGAGATTGCAGAATAGATCAATGCCAACAGACGAGTCGTGGGACTCGGGAGGACGTGGTCTTGGTCAAAATAGTCTAGGTTTTCGTTTAACCACTAAAAAACGATTTTCAAACGAATGTACGTCGAATTTATAGCGAATTTATTCACGTTTACTTTCGCCGAACAATAAAAATCGAATCCACGTTTTCAATCGACGAACTTCAACAAACAAAATCGACTGGGGCAGAAAATCGCCGATTTTCAAACTAGAAGGCGAAAATTCGCTGAACAGGGTGACTTAGGTTGCAAGTTCCTTCTATATCTGGCCTTTCTTGAAACTCTGTCTATATTTGGGTTACAGTTAGTTTTTGCATTTTGAAGGGCAGAAGGGTAGAAGTAGTTTTTGCTTCAGGATGAAAATCCTTTATATTAGTCTACTTGAGAGTGTTTTTGCTTCAGTTAGGAAGTATGGATGAACTAGTTGGACTTGGATGAAACTGAACAGTTGTATCTTTTTCTTTGATTCAATATGAAGATCAAGAATAAGGTTTTTTTCTTGTGAAAAGAAAAACCGGTAGCTGATGTATGGATAATTCTTAGTTGATGTGTGGATAACTGGCACTTTGTGACATATAACTCATTTAATTAGAAGAAGGCGAGAACATAATTGATAACTTGTTAGTAGCACTTAACTTGTGACCTATCGGTGTTCATGAACCATTTAAACATTTCCATAAAACCCAAATATTATCATATATCCATATTTCACCATAGATTAATCAAATATTTTGAAATATTAAAATAATAATAATTTATAATCTAAATTCTTCTTCATTATTGATTTAAATTTTCATATTAAAATTGCAAGTAGAAAAAAGAATGTAGTTTCAAAATTTCATATAAGTGACCATGTATTAATGAAATGAAAAAAAACCTCAAAACTACTTTGAACCTTCTCTCAATTTTTTAATCACTGAAAATACGTATTATGTACAATTGATTATGGGTTTTAAACTTAGATAGAGACAACCCAATAAATTGCCTCAACCACTCAACCTACATGAGGAACCCAATGAACATCTTCTCCCTAAAATCCTCCTTTCTGTATCATAATGTGGATGAAGAGATTAGGAGGCAAATTGCTCAGTTTCTCCCTTATAATATGGCCCCTATCGACTCTAGGTTTAAATACCTGGGTTATAGATTAAAATCGATGGGGTATCAGGTATCTGACTGGCATTGGATGGTGGAGATGTTTGAAAAGAAAATAAATTGTTGGACTTACATATTCCTCTCTCTGGGTGGCGTCTAATCCTTATCAATTCTGTTCTTACGGGGATTGGAGTGTACTGGTTTGCTCTGGCTAGATGCCCTAGTTCTATTCTCAATGCAATGAGATGTTTAATTTTTAATTTTCTATGGGGTAAATTTGATGGCCATCATCGTTTTCATTTGGAAAACTAGAAATCTATTTCTGCTCTGTTTGAATTTGGTGGCTGGGACATTAAGAACCTCGAATGGTTCGGCATATCCCTTCGGCTCAAGAGCTTGTGGCAGGTATTGAAGGTTCATGGCATTTGGAGCCAAATTATTGCACATAAATATCTTAGGAACAGACCCTTGGAGGACTGGATTCGGGCCAAGAATTTCTCAGTTTTAGGCACCTCATATTTCTGGAATGGGTTTATCAAAATCATGGAATGGATTACGTGTAAGCTGGGCTGGAATGTGGGCGATGGACTCAAAATTCACCTTGGAGTGGATCCAATCGCGGGTATGGAATCCTCTTACATCCTCCCAGTCAATCTTAGAGATTATTTGGCTGATTGTGGGATAACTTGCTTGGCCCAAGCAAGGAAACAAGATGACCTTGCTGTTGGCTATAATGGATGGTTATCAGCACTGGATTTGGACCTAGGAGACGAATGGGTTGGACTGTGGACATCCTTTGTTAAAGGTCTCTCTCTTGGTAGAATAAGAATTGGGGATTCTGAGGATACTATTCTATGGTTGTTTGATAAGGTCTCGGGTAAGGTTTCTACTAATAAAGCTTATGAGCTTATCATATCGGATCTCTTACCCCCTCCTTCTGACTATGTCATTTCACACATCTGGCACTTTAACATCCCTAAAAAACTGAAGTGCTTTATTTGGTTGGTTTTCTTTGGCAAATTAAATAAATGGGATAACCTCTGCATTAGAGGCTGGCTCGGTCCAAACAGGTGTTGCCTTTGTAAGGAGGAAGCTGAATCTATTGACCATTTGTTTGTTACGTGTCCCTTTGCCCGTGAGGTTTTGGTACACTTGGAATATTTCACTGACTCTCAGCTGGACTGGTCTTTGCCATCCTTGGCTGGAAATATTATCAATTGGCTGGGATTTGACAGGATGTCCTCTTATCTGCCTTTCTGGTTTATCTGGAACCTTTGGAAGTCTAGAAACAGCTACATTTTTTATAACAAAGAGCCAGATATCCCTATCTCTGTCATAAGATTATTTCTGATAATTTATCTTACCCGGTACCTCTTGCAAATAGATCAAAGGTCAGGATTATCAGGGATCCTCCATCTAAACTATATTCAATGGTTTTTTTTACGGAGCTGCAGCGGACTCAAAAGGTGGTGCGGGGATCTGTATTTGGATCAGTGAACAACATTTCATTGATTTGAAATTAGGCTGCGGATGCAGCACTGATACTAGAGCTGAGCTTTTGGCACTTTGGGCTTTACTTTCCATCGCCAAAGATATTGGATTACCATATCTACATATCTTTGGCGACTCCTCTGTGACTATAAATTGGGCAAGGGATGAATCCACTCTTACTATTGTGAACCTTGAGGCTTGGTGCAACAACACCAAAAATCTCATCTCTTCGTTCACTTCAGTGGATTTCAGCCATGTTTATAGGGAATATAATAGGAGGGCTGATTCATTATCCAAGGATGGGCTTCTATTGGCTCTTGGCCATCTTACTTATATGGAATATTGGAAAGGTGACACTTTTAGGGAAGTTTCTCATCAGCTGTTTTGATTTTCAGCTCTGGTGTTGATTTTGGACTATCATTTTGTTGTGGTTAGCTCCATTGGGATGCTATACTTTCTACAGATTTTGGGTTCTTTGAGTTTATCCCTGGATTTGGAGAGGACTCAAGCCTGTCTTGGATATTGACTCAGGCCTCTTATTATCTTTTCTTGAGACGTTTTTGGCTGATCTTACTTGCAGTTTTGTATGAGAGGGCATCTCTCGGTATATACACAAGCCTTGGCGGGGACATAAGCTAGCTCAGACCTATCTACCTACTTGTTTTTATTTCTCGATGATGTACTTTTTGTTTTGTGTTTGGAAGTACTTGAATGGACTGCTGAATAGTCGATATAACAAATTACCTTTAATTATTTTGAATATCAAGGAATGTTTTTTTCTTCTGAAAAAAAAAAATTTAAAAATAAAAAAATGGATCAATTTAATCACACAGAGACAAAAGGCTTGTTAGTGGCAAATAACTTACAAGTGAAGTCATAAAGAAACATTTAAAATTAAAATTTGGATTAAGAAGTAAATAAAAAACTTTAAATTAAAATTTGGATTAGAAAGTAAATAAAAAGCTTTGACCATGTCAATAACGGACTACTTAATAGTTAACTCGAAACTAGCACAAGATGTATGCTATAAAATTCAACATTATGGGAGGGTATATTAAAAGTATGTATAAAATAATTATCATGGTACAAAATTCAACCTTTTTTCTTTCTTTCTTTTTTCCATAGAAAAAAATCATAATTTTATATAAATTATATTATGCAGATGAGCCACTATCAAAAAAGATAAGTATCCATTTGATCAATTCATACTGCTCATAAAAGATTATACAATATCAAAAATATGTCTTAATTACAAAAACTGCAGATTAACAACATGTCAATCAATAGTCTCCAAATATTTCATCAAAGGTCGGCTCCGTTTGATAACAGCCATCAACCGGCCTGTCCAAGTAAACATCATCAAAACATCCAAAACAGTCACCATAGTATGCAAATAACGCTGGCAAAATGTCCAAAAAATATCTCCATAACATCTGACTTTCCAACTTAGTTAGCACAGTATCCCAAACATGTATCAAAAAACTCCATACAGTAATCAGCAAGTCCCCCTATATAGTCAACAAAAATAGTTCCATACAAAGGTCATCAAAACCAGCCATATATACATCCTTGTATATATACAACAAGATAAAAACATATTGTTCCATATAGTGAAAATAGATCATAGAAAATGTATCATCCACCAGATTTCATCTTGTCCCCAAGTTCAATCTGAGCTTAAAAAATCTGGAAGGTATCATGTCTTCCAGACCCATGATACTCAGAGATAAACCAATAACCAAGCTGAACTTTCCCACCATCATTTGCTAACTTATCAACTAAAGTATTTCTTTCCCTTTAAATATGTTTAAACTCTGCCTGCTCAAAAAAGTCAAAAAGTCTGTTGACTTCTTGTAATAACTGTGCAAGTTGCAAATTATGAATTCTGAATTTGCCAGAAATCCAGTTTATGACTAGCAAGGAGTCACCAAAAACCTGGATATTAGAAATCTGCTTGTCCAATGCCAAGATTAAAAGTAATTTCAAAGCAGATAACTCAGCAAGATTGTTTCTCCCTACCCCCATCCCAGCTTTAAAAGTGAAATAATGGTCATCTTTGAGGAAAAGTATACCCCCAACACCACACACTTGTGGATTACCAGATGCAGAACCATAAAAAAAACCCCAAGGTTTAGTTTTGTCAATAACTTCCTCAGTGATGATTCTAATCTTCAAAACAGCAGTATCCAGAGGATAAGATGAAAGCAAACCCAAACTAAACGCTGATACCTGCGCAGGAGATGTGGTTAAGTTATCAAAACAGCACTGTTTCATTCTTCAAAAACTGGGTAAATTGTGTGACCTATCATGTGAGCTGTGTGTTTGTCCACAAATCTATGGGCTCAATTTAATATGGTATCAGAGCCTCGACGGACAAGGCACTTCTCCTCCTCAGATCTCCTACTGGATCATTTTTTGAGCAAAATTGCTCTTTCCAGCACTGCACCAAAAGCAGAGAATTTACCACTTAATACCCCAAGCAAAGGAATTGTTGATCAAGCTTGCTTGATTAACTAAGCTGGGTGTGAAGAAAACTCCAAAAGTGCAGTCTGTCCAACCTTACGGTGCCCTTTTTTTGTTTTGCAGGTACAACTTCGAAATGAATTCATCGGTTCCTCTTCTCACCCGATCCTCAGACTATTATGAATGGAAGGTGAAGATGATTATATTTCTGAATAAACAACATCTCTTTTGGGTGTCTGATGGATTCGGTAGAAATTCTTTTGAGAGTGAAAATGACTGGCTAAATGCAAAGGATGTAGCTTTTGAAATAATGAAACTGGCTCTTTCTCCTAGCTTGCGCTACCTCAGTAGATCTATTAAAAATCCACAGGAACTCTGGACAAGATTGGTCAAAACCTTTGGAATGATTGATGAGGATCATAATAGCACTTTGGAAAGCACATCCAGCACCATAAGCATCCTTGATCCCAAAATCTCGGCCTCCACTCTCTCTAATGAAGTTGTTCAAGATGAAGAAGAAGCAGAAGCTTCTACACAGTCAATTCGAATTGAAGACAGACTCCATGCAGTGACTCCTTCTCCTAATACTCTGGAAGTTCATGAGATCTTTGATATCTCATCTTCTCATATTGTTGAAACAGAAGAAGACATTCGAATCTCTGATATTGAAGAAAAATTCTGCTGCACTTCCGTGCAAACATTCACCGGTGATTTTCCTTTGAATTCTATGCAAAATTTACCAGTAATTGCTTCCGAAAGTGAAGAGAAATTTAATTTTTCTCCCTCTAATGTTGCTGCTGGTGTGCAAATATGTGACACCTTGAATATTTTGGAAGAAATATCAGATTACCAGAGTGATCCATTCACTCCCCATGATCTAGTTTTTCCAGCAAATTCCTACAGGATTGCATGCACCAAAATTCAAAATTTTGAAGAAAAAGAAAGCTGTGCATCCACCGTCTCGGTTAACCATTTATTTGAATCTAATATTAACCTTATTGGATCTGATATGATCTTATTTAGATCTGATCTGATATTGCTTGGTTTAATATATCAAATTCATAATCTTTCAATACCGCTTGTAGTTGTTCTCATCAACGGTGTGAAGAAACAAGTACCGCAAGTCTCCTACAAAACTGCTGCTGGGGATTTGATTCCATTTCACAGTTTTTGATCTGTTTTGAACATGTTTAGATCTGATTTACTTTCTGATCTGATATTATTTGGTTCATATTTTAAAATTCAAAAGCTTTCAGTCATGCTTGTAGCTGCTCTCACCAATTCCAGTGTGAAAAATCAAGTACCGCACTTTCTCTTCAAAACTACTAATGGGGATTTGGTGTTAGTTTCCTCATATGAGGTTGCTGATATTTTATATGTGATTCATTAGCTATTTCAGAAGCTATATCATACTATGGAGCTCAAGCATTCGCTCTCAACAGTCCCAGTGCTTCTCTACCATTGATCACATGCTCATCTCCTCAAAGAACTAGTAAAGAGGAAGATTTTTTGCATCCGCCTGGACACTTGCTCCTAACACTTGGGGTTGTTCTTACCACTCATGGTTTGTTGTTCATGGCTGCAACATATCAGTTTCTTGAGTGTTCCTCACATGTTCTGAATCCTCAAGAACCTTTTCTCACTTATCAGTTGACTTCAGTTGCTCTACATGGGTCCAATCTTCATCCGGCAATTGTCTATATTTCTGATTTAGTTGAGCATTTCATTCTTCTTCCAAAGAGGAAGATTCCTCCAGACATAATGATGGAGAGGTTCACATGCCAGGCCCCAGGATACCTGTGCACAGAAGAACCAGATTGATCCTGATTCTACCTGCTTAATTAGAGGGGAGGGATTTTTCCCATGTGGTTTTTCCCCAGCACCTTGTTTTTGAGCAGTTACTTTACTTTACTTGATGTAATGGGTGACCTATGGTCTTAGTTACTAGGGCCCACAGATTGTCCAAGTTAGCATTCAGGGAGGGTGTTAGGGTTATTAATCCTCCCTTGTCCAATTTGGTCATATGTCTCAATCGAGAGTCATGTCTAAATCGGGAGTCCATCCAGTCTATTTATACTCATTAACACCATTGGGTCCACTTGGCCTAATTAGGGCACATGTTTCAGTTACTAAAGTGTGGGGAACACTAATTGAGGCTCACTACCACTTATTGCACTTGATTTCATCAGTTTAGGAGCCTCCTAGACCAATCCCTACAATTTAGGAGCCACTAGGAGTGCCGAAACCAACCAACGTCAATTCAGTTCAGTTGATGACTGGTTAAGCTAAGTTAGGAGTCAGTTACATTCAGTTCTAGTCCTCTACATTCAGTTAGCGCTAGGTTTGCATGGTTGCACTAAGGAGGGGTGCATTTCTCACCTACCACAGTCAGATAGCCTCAGTCAACACTGAATGTAACACTTGAATTGTGTTTTAGATCTCCAATGAACTCCGGTTATGGTTTAGACAAGGTCAGTTAACTATTGAGTCCTCCGACAGTGATTTAGACAAGGTCTTAGTTACCTACAGTCAGGTAGAGTCTAATCAATTCGAATTTCCTCATGTGGATTCAAATTGCATGTGGCTATTTAAGCCATTGTACTTCATTGTAATTATTATCTAATTACTCTTTGATTAATGAAAAGCATTCACAGCTGCAAGCCATTTTTGCACTGTTTCATTCTTCAATAACTGAGTAAATTGTGTGATCTATCATGTGAGTTGTGTGTTTGTCCACAGATCTATGTGCTCAATTTAATACTTTGATTATGGAACGTACTAGTTTAATCTCCCTTCTGTGAAATGCAAGGTCTCCCTGAGTCCTCTTTTGACTCCATTCTCCCTTCTGATACTGACACCGGTCTTCCCTCGAGGACTGATCCTCCCTTTCTTCCCATCACTCAATCCAAATTTCTTTTCGGTTACAAATGTTTCTCTAAGGCAACCTCTTCAGTTCACCTTGCCCTTCGTTGCACCTGCTTTAGCGATCCTACCTTAGGGAAGCTCCCTAGAGTTAGAGAAGAGCCAACCTAAAGCAAGGAGAGAGGAGTGTGGTGGCATTGGCTTCTTTCTCGAGAGTTGTCGTCGAGCTGGTGCGCTCACCTTTTGGGCTTCAGCACACGCATGCCAGCTTTGGGCAACAACATTTTGGCGGCGTTGCCGCGAACGAAGTTCAGTTCCCGAAATTTCAAGACTATGCTTCATTGACATTTGTGGGAGATTACATTGCAGATTCTTCTTCTCACATGGCGACTCCACAAAAGGACAGAGCCCTTGTCCTTTTGCAGACTTAAAGATCCTATTGGGTGTAGAGGTATGCACACTCATTGGAAGGCTTTCAAGCTCACCTTGGTGACTCCACAATTTGGTATGACGTATGACTATGTACATTTTTCAGATTTAGTACCTCATTATTTGATTTATGAATGATGATACGAAAAAGCTGCGTGATATTTGGCACGAGGCTTACAGCCCACTGGATTTCTCAAAAATCCGTGGATTTCCTTATCAGTGCTACGACCATGGGAAGGTGCATGACATTCTTCTCGAATTCCATGGAAATGACGGTGTTTCAGCCACCCATCATATGGCCTCCCTCTGAAAACTAATGTCTGATTTTAATGTTCATCATGAGGATGATATTATGATCGTTTTTGCTATAACTTTGAAAAGGGATGCAATGATCTGGTTCTATGGCCTTTTGGATGAATCCATATATTCAGTGGCAAAGTTTTTCGAGAGGTTTCTCCTTCACTAACATAATGGAACAGTTGATGAGATTGGGCAGCTTGCTAAAGAATATGATGCCCTCATCCCTAGGGTCCATCCTGAGCTTAAACAACAGACCATTCAAGATACAATCAAGGAAGCACTACAAAGGCTTTCGATTGAAGATATCATTGAAGAGATCTCAGATAGGGATATAATAGAAAACATTGAAGATGTGAAGCTGCCCCAAGTTCCCGAACAACTTAATGTTGAAGATGTGGACTTGCCTCAAGTTCATCATATTGAAGGTAATGCCATTGGTTCCGTAGATCAGCTTGAGCAGTTTGACAATGAAGGGTTGTATGTGAGCCCTATCAACCAATGGATAGAGGCTTCTTGTGCACAGTTTGATTCTTCTTGGTACAATCTCTTGTTGCCTAACAGTTTAATGTTTCAATTCAGCTTTATTCATGAGCAGATTGCAAGGCATAGTTGTTTTATGGGGAGTATATCTTTGGCTTTGTCTCTAACATAGCACAGAAAAAGGAAATTTGGCATGGGAAAGATGTTGGAATGGCTCCACTGGTTATATGCATATACTTAACAGTTTCTAGATTCATGTTAAGTTAGTGTAGGTAGGAAGAATAAAGCTCTTGCATGAGCATTTACATTTCAGTATTGTTTATGCCTTTTCTTTTCAAAAAATGTAATAAAGCATGTGGTTTTGAATGTGAATTGAGCCATCCTCACTGCACAGATAGTTTGGTCTACGAATACTCATAAATACTGAGGTTCTCGTGCGCTCTCTCCAAGAGCACACATCCCCTATGGAGCCAGATGTTACCACCTAAATGGTAGCAAGATGTTCAGGAATGATTTGAGGTTACACAGTATGTTGCAGGATAGCAATAGAAGGGACCATTCTAAGCTAACTGACACATACATGCTGCTTCAGAGGTGTCTAACCAGATTCAAAAGCCAACAATGCTCAGAATATTGATAGAGTTCTGCCCAATGGATAAGGCACGAAGAAAGTTCCAGAATCATCCTTTTCATAAAGAAATAATTCTAGTAGTTACATTAAAGAAGTATGGAATGGCAAGTATCGAGATGATATTAGAAGGTTTATAAAAGAGTGATGTGGGGACGAAGGGTTCGTTTGCTACACGTGTGTCTGGATTTTCTGACTTGTATAAAATAAATGCACGCAAGCTTTATCATAGCATCAATTTTGTCATTGCACATGATGGATTTACCTTATATGATCTTGTTGCATACAACTCCAAGCACAATGCATTAAATGGAGAAGATGGAAGGGATGGATGCAATGATAATTACAGCTGGAATTATGGTTTTGAAGGCGAGACAAATAAACCCTGCGATCAATGCTCTCCGTTCACTTCAGAAGAAAAATTTCCATTTGGCATTAATGGTTTCACAGGGAACGCCCATGATTTTGATGGTGTTGACCACCAAAACCAACTAGGTGGACAACGATGTACCATGCACATGTTGGATGTGCCTTGAAGATAAGAATGAAGTACTTGATGATTATATCAAGCGAGGCAGCTCTTCTTCTCTTCTTCTCTCTATGAAATTTCCGCCCCCTGCAAGGGATTTTGTAAGGACATGTCAGCATGAAGGTCTAGTTTTTTGTAACTTGATCACCTAAGACTTAGTCATTAGGGAAGTCCTTTCATCGAGTGTTTTTTCACTTGGATAATTAAAATTTCTTTTTAGAGATTTTAATTATTTGAGTTTTTCACTCAAAATTACCTCTAAAGTGGTGAAAGGTGTTCTAGTGATCGAGTCCATGGAGTGATTGGGGCCTAGGAATGTTCTATATTACCATGCTAGACATTATCCAAAGTCTTGCGGAATTTCATTAAGTTTCGCATAGTTTTTTTTTTATTTTTTGGTCATTAAAAATTGTCACTTGGGACAATTTGTTGTAATGTAAAAGAGGGTTACTTGGTCCTTTTTAATGTTGTATAAAGGTATGGGTACTCAAGACAAATGGCATGAGCACCCCTACACCCTCAGGCCAAGTTTGAAGTCATTCGGACAAGTATTACTATGGTTTTGGTCACTTTTGCCCAGGTCAGTCATGGAAATTAGGAAATTGAGCATTTAATTAGAGAGACAAATTTTAGAAAAGTGACTATAGTCACTTGGGGTGGCCAAGTAAAGGTTCGAATGTTTATATTATGTTCCTAAGACAAATTTAAGACCCAAATGGGGGCCCCCAAGCAAGCATATAACAAGTTTTGAGTTGTCGAATCTAAGGGGGTGCCCCTTTCTCTCTATGATTGGTTGGGTGAGCTAAAGTCAATGGAAATGGCCCCACTATGGTGGTTTCTTCCCCATTTGACATAACAATAAGATTAAAAGCATTAAATTGGGAGCTTCTATCCCCATATTTGAGATCTCAAACCTTGGTTTTGCCCTCTTTGAGCAAATTCGCCCCCCCTCTCTTGGGCCCCCTCTCTCCCTTGTGACACTTGTCTAGCATGCAAAGAGCCTCTCTCTTTCATTTTCTCTATTTAAGGAGGTTTCCCCTCCTCATTTGGGTTACACACTCACACCCACGCTCTTGCTCATGCTCTCATTCTTTCTCTTGCTCTCTTGCCCTTGCTCTTGCTTGGGCCATTGTAATTTTCAGTCGTTTGGCTTTGATAATCAAAATCTTTGGAGAAATCTTGTGTGCATTGTTCTCATTGATGATTTGCTTCCATGCTTAAGGAGCTACACAAGTTTGATTGGCCAAGGAAGCATACTAATTTGCTTTGGTAAGATTTGTGGTATTTGTATTCTATAAATTTTGTGAGTTTTCATTCTTGTAGTAAAGAAGTTCATATATTTTCTAATTTGAAGTTTATGATTTCTTTGCTCATATTTGATTCTCACCTTCTAGTAGTTGTGTAGTGAAAATCTTATAAGTTGCAGGTTATTTGGATTGAAGAGTGGGATTCCTCGATTGGATGCCCCATTGCTTCACTTCTTGAAGAACAAAGGACCAATTTTCTCTTTCTTTACATACAAATATCTGAATTTTAATTTTAGTTTGTTGAGTGTTTTAAATCTGATTTTAACTCTTATATACTCAAGTTCTTTCAAAATTATTCATCTGGCAACATTGTATAAATTTTGTATATATACTGCACTAACATACTAACTTCCCCAAAGTGATTTTGGGCACATTTTATCATTTTTTGTTTGCTGGTTTTTAGTAGGTTAGTGACAAAACAAGGAAAAACTCTGTCAAATTTCAGCCATAGAAGAGTTTTAAAGCCACCCCAAAGGAAGAGCTTCAAAGGCATCTCAAGAAAGAGAAAAAAACACGGTTTTTCTCAATCCTTTTACCTCTTTCTTTACGCTAAAATTTCAGCCTTTGTAACAAGTCCAAGAGAGTCTCTTAGACTTAATTTCTTGCTTTGCATTTTCAGTTAAATCAAGTCTCATTTATTTGCCATCCATTGCTAGCAATAGAAGTTGGGCTTGCCCACCTTTGCATAAGCAATTGTTGATTGGCGTGGGTTTTAGATTAGTTAGAATTTCATTTTGTTTTTATTTTCTTCTTTATTTTTTGCCCGCACCTTGTAAGTGATTTGGCTTTGCCATCCTTGCAATATCACGTTGGCTAGTATTTTATTCCAAGTACCTGCTTATTTCTTTTTTTTGCCCGCACCTCACAAGCGAAGTGGCTTTGCCCATCTATGTGAAATCGCGTTGGCTAGCATTTTTATTTAAAGTATTTGCTTATTTCTTTTTTCCCGCACCTCACAATCGAGTACGCTCTGCCTCCTTTGTGATATCGCGCTTGGCTTGTTTTGTTTATTTTTTCTTTAAGGATAAAATTTACCGCAAGCCCCATTTTTGCCCCGTATCCTCTCCCCCTGCCGGTTCGACCGATCTAGGGTGACGAGAAAGGGCAAAGATTTGTGTTGGATAGCTTAATAGGCACCTAGATAAGTATCTTCATTAGAAAGAAGAAAAAGAGGCTTGACCTGTGGAGCTAGTGGGGTAGAGGCCGTAGGGGGCTTCGTGGCACTTCGTGTCCTCCAGTTGAGCACCCAACAAGTTTCGAGTTTGACCCGTGGAGTTAGGTGGGAACCTTGAGTTCCCATGTTGAGCACCTGGCATTCTCTCTCTAATCGAAGGAGATAGTCTCTTGGGGTAAACATCTAGAATAGTTCATTTCTTTGCAACAAACACCTTAATTCCCTAAGTCAAAGAGAGACATAAAATTTACTAAAACTTACAGGACCACTTGCATAACATTGTTACAATCATTTACATTTCTCTACTTTGCAATCACTTTACTTTAACTTACTCATTTATTGGAATTCATCATGCTCTTGAATATTTGTTAAAGTAAATGAGTTGATGCTTTAGGCAAATTATTTGAAGTTGATTATTGCAACTCCATAGCCCGAGTAGAGACAGCACTGATCATTTTGATTATTTGATTGTTTCTCTCTTTCATACGTTAATGGTTGATTGTTAAAGGGTTTGCTTGACATTGAAATATTTTCATCACTGCACGCTGATTGTCATTTTTGTAATTTACAACTCCCAGAAAATATTCTTCAAAAAAGAACTAAGTAGGGACTACCCCCCTTGGCCTTTAGGAGTTGTGGTCTAAATGGAGGAGTTTAGGACCGAGGTGACAGTGGGTTCTCAACTCATAAGTTGCCCTCAAGAATACACACAGCGGTTAGGAGACTTACCCGTGTCCAAGTGTGTTTTAGGCGGCAACAGATGGGAGATGAATATGCCCACGGTCGACATGGAAATAATAACAATTATGGTCATGTTTCTGCAATGAACCATTTCCAGTGGAATCAACTAGATACAAGAAAGGAGAGCCACTTCAGGTTAATTGCCGAGTCTGTTAAATTTCACCGACAGCATCGTCTTCAGGGGCGTGACACATTTCTAACCAAGGCTGATGTCACTTGGCATGAGACAAATTGGGACAATATTAATAGCAGGTTTCTTGCATTTTCATTGCATGAATGAAAATACGAAGAGGGAGATCTCTACATAGCTTTCAATGCAGATGATTATTTTGTAAAATCTGTGGTTCCTCCAGCAACCTTGGGCAAATGCTGGTATCGAGTGATAGATACCAACCTTCCATCTCCAGATGACCTCGTGATTGGAGGAGTTCCAAACACCAGAAAAGTATGGAAAGCTCACATTTCCAATATCTTTGAGGCAGGTCTGAGAGGCATGAGTAACACTTCATCAAGGATTTTTTCTCGGCCTTAGTAAAAAATGCAAGAGAGTTCATAATCTGGAGCAACAAGCATGGAAATTTAATGACCCTCGTTCAACTGAGTGGGTTGGTTGCGCCTTCACGCTGAGTTCAGCGTTCAATATTGACAACCGATTTCATGACATTAACTGTCAACGCCACCGTTTTATGATGATTGATACAGAGCACACCATATTGGATATCTTTGACAGAGAATTCAGTCCGGTGTAGCAACCAACGTTTCCATTGGCGGTTCTATCATAAATGATTAGTGGATTTCTTCCCGACTATTGAGATCTCTGCTAGTCTCCTCGATTTCTTCTTTGGCAGCCAACTGTAATCGCGGAATATCATGACTCAGTTTCTCTATTGACAGTCGGTTGGGATATCCTCGCCGATTATTGGCGTTCCTCAAGAGCAGCCGTGTAACCTGTCAACTCACATCTTTGCATCCGAGTAGATTGACGACCACCAATTCACCATTTTGGCTCCACATCTCTTTTGGCAGGCAATTGAGAGTTGGACTCTAAATGGCAACGTCTTTTGGTTACATAAATTGCCAAAACTCTCAGTCATCTACATGAGCAGTCGTTTTCATCAAACGAAGTGGTATGGAGGTATGCACTGATCGTGTGGAGTTTTTTCCTTTTTAGCAGGGCATCATTTTATTCCCGGAGTGCCAGGGCGTGAGCTAATATCAGGATGGTTCTATTTTTGGGTCGCCAATGTTGGATTGGCACGGATAGTTAAAGTTGGAGTTCTTTTAATAATTCGATTTGCTTGGTGAGGAAAAAGTGGATCCAAGAATCACTTTAACTTTTTTATTTTTTATTTTATTATTATTTTATCCTATCTTGGCTTTTTGAAAAATGATAAGAGCCTTTTGGCTTGCTTTCTTTGTAACAGATGGAAAAAAGTTGGAAGGATTTTTCTCTATAGCTGAATAGAAAAATCATGTTGGGATTTTTGATACATTTGGGCATCTCTTTCATGGTTGCGTGTTTTTCACAAGTTGTAGAGTAAACCTAGCATAGAAGGCTATAATCTAGTCCATTGGGCAATCATTTGTAGTTGTCAAGTTGTTTGTCGACGTTATATTTTTAAAAGTCTTAGGAGTAATGGACAGTAGTCAATTATACTTACATTCTCCTTGTCTTTGATTATGGAACGTACTAGTTTAATCTCATTTCTGTGAAACGCAAGGCCTCCCTAAGTCCTCTTTTGACTCCATTCTCCCTTCTGATACTGACACCGGTCTTTCCTCGAGGACTGATCCTCCCTTCCTTCCCATCACTCAATCCAAATTTCTTTTTGATTACAAATGTTTCTCTAAGGCAGCCTCTTTCAGTTCACCTTGCCCTCTGTTGCACCTGCCTTAGCGATCCTACCTTAGGAAAGCCCCCCTAGAGTTTGAGAAAAGCCAACCTGAAGTGAGGAGAGAGGAGTGTGGTGACATTGGCTTCTTTCTCGAGAGTTGTCATCGACCTGGTGCACTCACCTTTTGGGCTTCAGCACACGCATGCCAGTTTTGGCCGACAACAAATAGCCTTGAAAGGCTTCACTAAGGAATGGGTAGTCTTTGTGAAGTGAGTGGTTGCTCGAGAAAAACTTCCAAATTGGAACAAATTATGGGATGATTTCACTCAAGAGGAGATCCGAGAGGGATCTCAAGGTAGTGGATAGAAGGAGGGTGCTAATGAAGAGAATGTTGCTCTTTCTGCTAAGAGCAAGAAGAAGTCCAAGAAGAACTTGCGCAAAGTTCGATGTTTTGCTTGCAGCCAGTATGGACACTTAGCTTCTCAGTGTCTTGAGAAGAAGAAGGAGGAGGACGATATGGTTGTTGCAGCTTCAGCAAAAGAAGAAGACTTTGCGAGAAGAATCGAGGAGTTCTCGTTGTTCTCCCTTATTATTTCTAGTGCTAGTAGCAATGGTGTAGTTCAAAATGGTAGTCAGTATGTTGACAATGGAGCCTCGCGTCATATGACCAAAATATGGCATATATTCCGTCTCATTTCTGAGACTGGTCTTGACCGGTTCGTTCAGTCAGAAGGGGGGCAGGCACGTGCGGTGCGTGGAGTTGGAAATGTCATATTCCAATTTAGTCATGGAGGATACATTGATCAAGATGGGGTCCTCTTTGTTTCAGGGATGAGGGTAAACTTGCTCTCGGTCTCAGCTGTGGAAGATGTAGGGTATTCGACATTGTTCTGAAGGGACATGTGTACATTTTTTAGATAGAGATCATCTGGGACATGTTTATATATACTCTTAGAAAGTGGGACTAATTGATCCACAGTTGGTTGGTGATCAGTTCGGTGAGTTGTACAAGTTTAGTGCACAGCCCACGGTTGATGAATCGGATGAGGAGCAGGAGGCTCCTGAGGCCGCAGTGGCGCCAAAGGTACAGTCTCGAGTTCTGATGGAAGAGATGGAGTCTCTTCTAAAATACTGGCAGGAGGCTTAGCCAACATGAGCGAACCAATCCACAAGAGTGGAGAATTGATTCATCTAAGAGCTCAGAGTTCAGGGTAGATGCCAAAAGGTTATCTTAAGAGTCGAGTTCAGTGCAGGTAGTAGCGTTGGTTCTAGGTTTAAAGGGAGCTCCTATAGCGAACAGTGTGATGGATTTGAGGACGGGACCTGTTGATGATGGAAGTAAGTACCTCCCTCGCTAAGAGTGAGTGTTAGAGATTTAGCTCTGGAGGCACTCTGCATGTTTTTTTCTTGTATGCGGAAGTGACCATGCACTAGCTAGGCTACTTTACTTTGTAATGTTGTTTTATAAAGTTTAAAGTGACTCTTATGTAAATGGGACATTTTATAAAGTATTCCCTTGTTTTATTTTTATATAGTGACTTTATGAGATAACGTACACTTGTTTCATAAAGTAAAAGGTGACTTTATTAAAATTATATGTAACAGCTTTTGGGAGGTGTTGTCGCCCAAAACTGGCACGCGTGTGTTGAAGCCCAAAATGTGAGCGCGTCGGCTCGGAGACAACTCTCGAGAGAGAAGCCAATGTCACCACACCCCTCTCTCCTCGCTTCAGGTTGGCTCTTCTCCAACTCTAGGGGGGTTTCCCTAAGTTAGGATCGCTAAGGCAAGTGCAGCAAAGGGCAAGCTGATCTGAAGAGGTTGCCTTAGAGAAACATTTGAAACAAATAGGAAAGGTTTTTTGCTTGAGTGATGGGAAGGAAGGGAGGATCAGTCCTTGAGGGAAGACCAGTGTCAGTACCAGAAGGGAGAATAGAGTCAAAAGAGGATTCAGGGAGGCTTTGTGTTTCACAGAAGTGGGATTAAACTCGTACATTCCATAATCAAAGGTAAGGAGAATGGAAGAATAACTGAAACTATCCATTACTCCTAAGACCTTCAAAAACATAACGCAGACAATCAAGTTGACAATTGCAAATGATTGCCCAATGGGCTAGATTATAGCCTTCTATGCTAGGTTTAGTCTATAGCTTATGAAAAACACACAACCGTGACAAAGATGCCCAAATGAATCAAAAAGCCCAACATGATTTTTTCTATTCAATTCTGGGAAAAATCCTCCCAACCATTTTTCCATCCTTTACAATGAGGAAAAACATTTCCTTTAAAGGCCCAAAGGCTCTCCTACATTTTCCAAAAAAAGGAAAAAGGAAAAATAAAATAATAAAAAGGTCGACCCTAGATCCACTTTATCCCATCCAAAGACTAAGGAAAACTTATAAATTATAATTAAAGGACTTCCCCTTTAATAAAATGAATAAATAAAACCTGTACCTGACTAGTCGTTTCAAGCTGAAAGATGCGCATATTCACGAATCGGCTCTATCCAATGTCTGGTTCCATGCTGATGGCTATCAATGGAAAGGATACGGGGTTACCAGGTGGCTGTGTTTGGTTACACCAACACTCCACGCTACAGCAAAAAGAAGAACACCAACTACCTGTGATTCTTGGCTCCACGAAATCGGATCCACTACTTTGGCTGCCAAGATGATAGACGCGCCGACTGTGAACTGCTGTGAAGAGACTAATCTAGGCGACTGCTAGTCAAGGGAGATTCAGCTCATAAAAAAGGAAACACGATTGGCTGCCGAATTACAAAAAATCGCGAGATTCAACAGGTGGTAACGCTGGCAAACTCACGCTGATTCCCAGATTTAGAAATTGACTGTCAACTGAAGCAGCTGCACCAACAGAACTTGGCGTGGAGTTTTACTTCGGCGTGACTGATATGAGGGATCTGTGTATACTTAGTCGCCAAAAATTGGAAATTGTACGCCAAACTCAGATGCAACCCATCTATTCAATTGCCAGAATGATACGAGGGTCACTAAGCTGCTCCCGATTCCACGTGATTCGACTGCCAACTAATGATGCTTCAAAACTCTACGTGGCCATATAAACGTTCAATTGAGGTGTATGGAAACCAAACTACAGACATTTCTTTACGCTTGATGATATCAACAAGGCTCAAAGATGCCCATGCTTCCAAGTATTCGAGCATTAGATGAGTCGCATCTGAGAATCTGCCATACTCTATATACAGTCAGAACAATGCTACAGGGTCTGACTCTTGCCCAGCCATTCCCCAAGCAGTAGCTCTCCTTGCAGCCTTGAACATGTCCACTAGCCACAACGGTAGCTCAATTTGAGGATTTGTACACAGCAAAGCTTCAGCTGCAAAAAATAGAAGCCAACTATGTAAACCTTTATATTTTTCAAGATACAATTGAAGTATGTGCCATGTGGACTTTGAGTTTGTGTTGTACAGTCTGAAAGTTATTGTTACACAGTAAATCAACATCAGTTTGATCCTCCCTTGTTGAAGATGACATGAGAAGCACATTCACGGGTGATTCCATCATCAAGGAGGAGCCAGATTTACTTGTGCAGCACTTCTCAGACATGATCTGGATAACTTTTTCTAGTTCCCTCTTTAAAAATGAATCCCTCCAAAATTTGAAAGTAACTGTAAATGCCACCTCGTATAAGTTCGACTACACCCACAATACAACTAGATCTTATGGTAGTATATCCCGTCCTAGTGAAGTATGCTTGACATTTGCAACTGCCAATTGAAGATGTGCCAAAGTTAGCACATATTCATTTCCAAGTTGCTCCATATCAATAGGTTGATATTGCTTGGCAGTTTCTTTCTGGATAGGGACTACAGAATTTTCATCCATGAATGTACGAGCTCTTTTGTTAGAAGTATGCCAATCCAATCTAACAAAGCTCTCTTGTTGTTGTTGAAATCAGCATCAGTAGGCATTCTCCAAGGTCTGAGGTCATAAGTGACCACCCTGAAGCTAGCCAGGGAGACTTGGAGATTAACCAGTTTTGTGAGTCATGGCAAAAGTCAAGGTGAACATACAAGCCTTGTGAGCCAAGACAAAAGTCAGAACGAAAGTGATAATGCCTTCGTAAGTCTTGTGAGGTCATGGCAAAAGTCAAGGCGAATGAACAAGCCTTGTGAGCCATACCAAAAGTCAAGTCGGTAAGTCTTGTGAGGTCATGGCAAAAGTCAAGGCGAACGAACAAGCCTTGTGAGCTACACCAAAAGTCAAGACAA
>LPNX010073411.1:135589-175350 GCA_001517045.1 Pseudotsuga menziesii | reverse complement strand
TCTTTCCATGCACCCAAGTTATCTGCGTCAATCTAAAAGAATAATTAAAGTTTTTTTTAAGTCTCAAGTTAAGTCAAAGTTGCATAACGAGTCCTCTTGGGATTTGTGCCTATAAATTAATCTCACCTGCTGTCTATTAAAATACATAATCATTCTCACAGTTTTGAGAGTAAGAGGGCAGTGTAGTAAAACTTTTCTATTGCTGAATTTACACAGCAAAGAGAGGGCAGCAGTTTGTCTTGCTGGTTCGTTTTACACAGTCTACGGGGCAGCAAAGTATTTTATTGACTTGCTGATTTATAATAGCAGTAAGAGGGCAGCGAAGTATCTTGGTGTCTGGTTGGTCTTACAGTCACTCTCTCAAGCATATTTCATAGTGGAAAGTTTGTATTTCGATCTTACATATTATTTACAATAAAGGAAGATTGTTTGCTGGAGTTTTTATCCCATATTGGGTTTCTCCAGGGTAAATTCTTGTGCATGTGTGTGATCTTATTTGTGTACTTCTTCTACTGCTGGTTATCATTTCAAGTGTTCATCTATCTGTTGATTTAAAGATCTAAGTTTTGTTTAAAGTGGAAGAAAAGTAAAAGAACAGTAAACACTTTGCTCGAATATATATATGCTTGAAAAACTAACAGTTGTGAATCAAGCCAAGCATATGCTGGATCAACTAAGTGCAAAGCATTAATAGCAGCATTCAGCCCTTGTAATCTCTCTTGCAATGTGAATGATAGTTGCAAGTGCACTTTCAAGACACCCTCTTCCTTCAGGCGGACCATATATCTACAAATATAATTAGGAGCCCTTCGCCAATTTTGTCGATACATATAAAATGTATAAGGATCTTGTAAGGATTTGGTTTTGCAATGATATCTGAACATTCTGCCTTCCAAATCAATTCCAGACCCTGTAAGATCCAATGCAATGGCCACAAAACCAGCTTCCTCCAGTAAGGCAATTGACTTGTACCAGCACCATGCTTCAAACCCGCCACCATGGATAAGGACAAAGTGTTTAGTTTCTAAATTATCCAAAATACTTGATCATGTTAGCAGTAAAGGCAGATTAGTAACGATGTGCTTTTAAATAACCTCTAGAAAACATGTAACCATCTAGGGGGTAACATCTGGCTCCATGGGGGACATGTGTTTTGGCTCTATGAGAGACCACACGAGAACCTCAGACTCTGAGTATTCGCAGACCAGCTTGAAAGAAAAATGTGACGGGATGGCTTCATTCACATCCAACACTTTATTACAAAACAAAGAAGAACATACTGAAAAAATTTTAAATGCTCATGCAAGAGCTTATTTTTCATACCTACCCTAACTTAGCATGAGACTAGCACACATCAGGTGTATGCATACAACCAATGGAGCCATTTCAGCTCCTTGTCAACAATAGAACATCTCCCCTTGTGTTTGATTATTAACCAAAACAAGGTCTCATAAAAAATGTTGTAGATCTAACCCAAAAACGCCATCAAAGTATGGTTGTCATAAAAAAGCTCCTGCTGCAAACACAAGTCATCTTTCAAATTTCCAATCACACAGCACATTGGAGTGCATGCTTTATCAATATAACACTGAAGAGGGCTGTAATAAACAATGGGCAGCCCTTCTTCAATCTGGCTTGTGTCATTCAACAGCCTCTCCTGAGGCAGATATGCAACACAAGTTTTATTAGTTTCAAAATATACCTGAGGCAGCTTCTCATCTTCAACATGAAGTTGTTCAAGAACTTGGGATAGCTTCACATCTTCTATTACAGTCGTATCCGGAATATCTTCTCGATTGGATCTTCAATGGTCTGTTTTTTTAGCTCAGGATGGATCCTAGGGATGAGGGCATCATATTCTTTAGCAAGCTGCCCAATCTCATCAACCGTTCCATCGTGCCAGCGGAGGAGAAACCTCTCGAAAAACATTACCACTGAATCTATGGATTCATCCAAAAGGCCATAGAACCAGATCATTGCATCCCTTTCCAAATTTATAGCAAAAACGATCATAATATCATCCTCATGATGAACATTAAAATCAGCCATCAGTTTGCAGAGAGAGGCAATATGATGGCTGGCTGAAACACCGTCATTTCCATAGAACTCGGGAAGAATGTAATGCACCTTCCCACAGTCGTAGCACTGATTAGGAAATCCATGGATTTTTGAGAAATCCAGCGGGTTGTAAGCTTCGTACCAAATATCACACAGCTTTTCTATATCATCCATAAATCAAATAATGAGGTACTAAATTTAAAAAATGTATTTAGTCATACCTCATACCAAACTGTGGAGTCGCCAAGGTGAGCTTGAAAGCCTTCCAATGAGTGTGCTCACCTCTACACCCAATAGTATCTGTAAATCTGCAAAAGGACAAGGGTTCTGTCCCTTTGTGGAGTCGCCATGTGAGAGGAAGAATCTGCAATGTAATCTCCCACAAATGTCAATGAAGCATAGCCTTCAAAATTCAGTAACTGGGCTTCATCCTCGGCAACGCCGCCAAAATGTTGTCGCCCAAAACTGGCACGCGTGTGTTGAAGCCCAAAAGGTGAGCGCGTCGACTCGGTGACAACTCGAGAGAGAGAGAGAGAAGCCAATGTCACCACACCCCTCTCTCCTCGCTTCAGGTTGGTTCTTCTCCAACTCTAGGGGGGCTTCCCTAAGGTAGGATCGCTAAGGCAGGTGCAGCGAAGGGAAGGTGATCTGAAGAGGCTGCCTTAGAGAAACATTTGGAACAAAAAGGAAAGGGTTTTTGCTTGAGTGATGGGAAGGAAGGGAGGATCAGTCCTCGAGGGAAGACAGTAGTCAGTTATACTCATATTCTTCTTGTCTTTGATTGTGGAGCGTACTAGTTTAATCTCACTTGTGTGAAACGCAAAGCCTCCCTGAAGCCCCTTTTGACTCCATTCTCCCTTCTAGTACTGACATTGGTCTTCTCTCGAGGACTCATCCTCCCTTCCTTCCCATCCTCAAGCAAAAAACCTTTCCTTTTTGTTCCAAACGTTTCTCTAAGGCAACCTCTTCAGATTACCTTGTCCTTTGCTACACCTGCCTTAGCAATCCTACCTTAGGGAAGCCCCCGTAGAGTTGGAGATGAGCCAACCTGAAGCGAGGAGAGAGGAGTGTGGTGACATTGGCCTCTTGAGAGAGAGTTGTCACCGAGTCGCCGCGCTCACCTTTTGGGCTTCAGCACACATGTGCCAGTTTTGGGCGACAACAGGAGGAAAGTTTCTCAACCCTTGATCTTGGAAAGGCAAGATCTAATCTTGGACTTTGGATTTAGGAAATGGGGAAGGTGAAAATTCAAAAGACACTCTCAAGTTATAAGCGAGAGCCTAGGGTAGTGTGCAAGACAAGTTGAAGGAAATCATTTCCAAGACTGTGCATTTTGGCTGGGTAATTTGCAGAGAGAGAGGATGCTGCTATTTTTCTCAAGTGGGCACGAATGCCAAGGAGAAAAAAAATTCTCAAGTGGGCACGAATCCCAAGGAGATGTGCACATTTCCCAAGGCATTTATTTCTTGTGAGTTGTATTGTTTCGTGCAGTACAGCAGTGGCACCAAATTCAAGAAAATTTATGGGCACGATTTTCAAGAAGGAAAAAAATTATGGGCACAGAAATCCATACAATCCGTACTGTCAGCTAGGCACGAAAATCAAGGTGGGAACGAAAATTGAGGAATCTTAGTCATTTATTGTTGTAATAAATGTTGTAAATTAATTTCTTCCTGATAAATGCTGCAATAAAAATTTCTCTTGGACTGGTTATTCTCAGGGTGGGGTTTTTCCAGGGTCACATTGACCAAATTTCTGTTGTTTTATGGGTTTATCAGTCTGTTGTTTTCTTACGTGATTTTTCGCTGCTACAGACTTAGTTTCAGTATTTAAGCTTGTTGGGTTATTGATTTAAATGCATGTGAGGTGTTTTATTAATGACCAATTTTAAGTTTGAAATCGGGGTAAACTAACTATTTGACAAAAGTCTGAAATTTTTGTCAATATTTTTACATGCGGAAGTAACCATGCACTAGCTAGGCTACTTGACTTTGTAATGGTGTTTTATAATAAGTTTGTTTTTAAAGTGACTCTTATGTAATGTGACTTTTTTTAAAGTATCCCTTGGTTTTATTTTTATAAAGTGAAGTTATGAAATAAAGTGCACATAATAAAGTTAAAATGACTTTATTAAAAATTAAATATAACCGATTTTGGAGGGAAAGTATCTCAACCATTGATCATGTAAAGGCAAGATTAAATCTTGGACTTTGGATTTAGGGATTAGGGGAAGTGAAAAATCACTTTCTTGTTATAAGAGAGAGCCTAGGGTAGTGTGCAAGACAAGAGTGAGCATTTGGCATGTTTTGAGTTTTGGAGAGTGGGAGCATATTTCCCAAGAGAGGGCAAGATTTCCAAGAAGGGAGCTTGATTCCCAAGGAGGGCACGATTCCCAAGAAGCATTTATTGTTGGGCCATATTGTATGGATTTTTTGGGCCATACTCCTTTGTTGGCACGCAAATCAAGGAGTTGTTTTGTTGGATGAAAACCAAGGTGGAGGTCGTATAGGCTGTACGAATTGGTGTGCATGCAAAACGAGGTATTGGGCACAAATTTCGAGAAGGTGCTACTGTAGTGGAGGTCGTACATGTTGTACTGTTGTTTAGGCACGCAAATCGAGATGTTGCACATTTTTGAGGTGTTGGTATAGTCATTTATTATTGGTTAAATGTTGTTGTAAATTCAATTATTTTTCCTAAAATGCTTAATAAAATACTCTATGACTGGTTTTCCCCAAAGGGGTTTTTTTAGGATCTAGTTGACCAAAATTATGTTGTTTAAATGGTTTATCAGTCTGATGTTATATGTCTTTTTCCGCTGCAAAACGGACTTAGTTTCAGTGTTTCAGCTTCATGGTTGTTGGTTAAATGCATGTAAAGTATTTTTGATTAATGATAGTTTAAGACTGAAATCTGGGTTAAGCTAAGTGTTTGACAAATTATCTAAATGACTAAGGTTTGATTTTTTGTCAATTTCTACAATTGTGCATTTCACATATTGGTCCTCCTCCACTTCACAAGAGTTTTTGCTAGATTGATGGGTTGTAAAAGACATGAATGATGGTTTTAAAGTAGTTGCTCAAGTTTGTGATGTGATGCATGCTTTTGAGCCTCTTGAGGTTCATAGTATTATTTGTGTGCTTACAATCACTCATTTTCTTGAGAAGGTTAAATACTTCCTCGCCTTCTGTTACCCACTAAGTCATACTTAGTGGGTGGTATCAGGATAGCCGGATGAGACAAACAAACACCAATGTTCATTATTCAGAGTTCAGAAGTCATTCAACCTTCTTCTCGGAAAATTTTTAAAATTTTCTTGTACCACATGTTCATACTCCCTTGGGGGAGTTGTAATAAAATGTTCTAGCATGGTGGTGTATGTAAAAGATTCGGTCTCCTAGACTTATCTATCAATCCAACTAGCCCAGAGCATTTTTTCCCTTAGAGATTATTTGTTGTTGAACTTATCTATCAATCCAACTAGCCCAGAGTGTTTTTTTCCTTAGAGATTATTTGTTTTTGAATAAACAACTAATAATTTTTGAGTTTTTCACTGATACCTCCACAGTTGGGGTGGGTGTCTTGGTATTTAAGCCTAGGGGGTTATTAGAGTCAATGTGTCAATGTTTATAAACATGCTGGGCATTAATATTGATTCATATGGCCATGCGTTAGGTCCCCCTAGGATTTTTTTTAAGTTTTGGTAAAAATAATTTTTCCCATAAACTTAGGCTAATTTTTAATAATCTAATTGGAAAATTTGGAAATGTAATAAAAGTGTGGTTAGGGATTGGATTTTGCCATGGGGGTGCTCATTTTCTAACTCGAAGCACTCGTCTAACCCAAAAACCCACTTTTCCTAAGTTTTAAATGATAAATTTATCACTTAAGTCAAAAATCTCCTAAAAATCAAATTTATTAATTAAAAACTAAAAATAATTAATGATTGGAGAATATTCCCAAAGTCCTAAATCAGTGGGATCTCATCCGAGTTGACTAAAATCAGTCTCATCGACTCCTTTCAGTGAAGGCGAGTTAGACGAGGGCTAACGGTAGGTGTTTTCCACTTGGTAAGAGACACTGAAGGCTCACACAAACATAGAGGTTATGACCCTCTCTCTCCTCCCACACGTGTGGGTAATTTGGCACATGCTGAGTGATTGGTTTGGTTAACTGAGAGAGGTGGTAGTCAAGCTTCCAGTTCCAGTTCAGTTCAAACTCAATTCATCCTCAGATCAAACTCAGTTCATCCTCAGATCAAACTCGGTTCATCTTTCCTTCAGCTGGAGTCTCTCTCTCAGTCAGGCATGCGCCCCTCTTAGCCAATTTGGCTATAAAATCAAGTTGCCTTCTCTCATTCAAGCTAGTTAGAGTTGGGGAGAAAGGCTTGCTATAGTGTAATATTGTATTGATCATTCTTTTGTTGGAATAAAAGAAGCTTTGAGGCTAAATTGTGGAGTGCTTTTCATATGTGGATCATCATTATCATGTTGCTTTTGAGGTGAACTGCTATTTTTTCATTTTTTCGCATTTAACTGTTGTCTGCTTGAATGGTTATTGGAATCATAGGTATAGATCAATGTAAGTAAGTTTACTTACTCCTATTTTGCTACATATGTTTGAATGAGTTAATATTTGCATGCTAAATAAGATTATTTTTCATGCTATGTCATCTATTTCTCATATGTATCTTCAGATTTAATGAGTTTGTTTGCGAGATTTGTTGTTTAGCTTGCAGGTTTGCCGTGATTGGAAGAGTTGTGGTTAAAGTTTGATTCCACTGATTTTCCAACAAGATTGTGAAGATTGTGTCCCTCAGTGCTTCACTAACAAGTCTCTTTTGCAGATCTATTCCAGCAACAAGCACTATTCTTTTCCTCTTCCTCCTTCAAAAATTAAATTTTCCTCAAATTTGTTACCTTTCAAGGTTTTATTGCTTAGATATATTTTAATAAATAAAATCATATATAGATCTAGTTAGTAAGATCTTTGTTTTAGATTAGATCTCAGTTTTGTGTTGCATGCAAAGTTCCATTTAAAGAAATCTAGTTTAAATCACCCTTTTTGAAAGCATTATAAAGGAAGTACTTAACTTACTTAAGGGTAGTTTTATTTCAAGGTTTAAAAGGTAGATCTAGCAATTGAGTGCACATTGTATTGGCTTCCCTAAAGCAAGCCAATATCCCAAGGAAAGCTTGTTTTTTTACATAGTTTTAACCAAGGAATTTTTTTTAATTTTTTTTGCATTGTCCAAAGGCACTTCTAAAGTGTTTTTGGGCACATTTAAACTAATATTGATTGCTGAATTTTAGCAGGTCCGTCCACAAAGAGGAGGAGGAGCTGCTCGAAAACTAACTTTTGGGCCATCCAGAGCTCTCCAGGAGTGTCTCCATCTTCCGTGTTCACTTTTGGACTGTTTTGTAAACCCTTGGGTTCATCCTGTATAAGAACCAAGTTGTATTTTCCATTAAGCATTGTAACCAAGTAATATGAAAAAAAAATCTAGAGTAGGCTCTTCTGAGCCCACTCCCCATCCTCCCAGGGGAGATCCGTGTCGATTTCCCATTTTTGTTTTTTTCACACTTTTATTTTTGTTTTGTTTAGTTTGTTTTATTAATCTGCAGGATAGTATACTTAATTTAATGCTACAAGATCTCATTATTCCATTTTTCAAAGTAATACTATTACTTACCCCACGATTTCATGAGTGACCCAAAAGGGGAAAGAGATTCATGGTAAATTAATTAGATAATCCCTTTTTGTTTTATTCTATCTTGCACTTTACTTCCAATTTCGCTACAAAAACATTAATAAAATCCACCCCTCCTTTCTTTTCCGATTGCAGTTCACTTGAACCGAAAGAGATTCTTGGAGGCCACTTTCTTCTTTTAAACAACTAAACGATTATTAAAATCCTTTAGACTTTGTTGCGTAAGCTCTACACCGCTGCGGTACATCCGAACAGTTGGTTGCATCAAAAGCAACTTGGGTGACTAAATTAATTAAGTTTTCACGCCCCAATTAACCCCCCAAGAGAAAATCCAACGCCTCGAGTTAATCCGTTGCGGTGGCAAAATCCACGAAGGAAGCGGGAACAACTCGGTAGTGACCTCGAGACACCGTTAGGCTACACCCTTGTTGGTGTAGTGTTGAACACGTCTCCAACCAACCCACATATTCCTTGCGGGGAGCCACATCGAATAAAGATTTTGGACATACTACTCATACCTTCGGGTATATTTGGAGTTCCATTTTTCCTTAAGTTAATCAACTCATCCCCACATTAATCTAAAATTTGACCAAGAGCACTTGCAACATTTTTCTTTCAGCAATACAACAGCACTTTTATCTGTGGACTCCATTTTCGCATTGGTTCTTTACTTTATATAATCATCTGTTTCCACATGCTTTATATATCATATATCGATCTCTATGTTGTTGTGTTTTAATTCTATTGCAATATCTTATGTTAGTGTTTTTCATCAAACTCCTAAATAACTAATTCATCACCATCTCACTAGGCCTTAACAACCTTAGTATTTTTATAGGGTCTACCCCCCTTGGCTTCGTTAGGAGTTGGACTAAACAGAGGAGTCAAGAACAAGGTGACAGCCTTGACTCGAAACTTTCCCACAAGGACACACTGAGTGGCTTGAAGATTTCTGTCGCGTTCCCCCCAGGTGTGTGAAAGGTGGCAACACCTTCTTTGATGAAGTTCCTACTCATGGTCTATCGAGATCTTTTTCACTACTACTTACAAATGATTCACCCATAGATGATTCTCAACATGTTTCAATGGTTTTCTCTATTACACATTATGATGTTGATCCTGGTCTTCATCCTACAAGTGTTTTCCTCAAATAGTTGGTATCAAAGCTGAAAGTTGATATCAAAGCTTAACAGTGGTTAGCTACATTGCTCTTCGCCATTGTCCATTCTGTAACAGGTGATATTAAAGCAACTCTTCACTACTTTTTGATGGAAAGTTGGTAGCAAGGCAACTCGAGAAGCCTTGAACAAACTTGAGGCAGGGTGCAAACCTTGGGCAAAGTTGATGGGTTAAACAAGGAAACCCTAAAGGTTGGATCGCATACTTGTTGCCTAGGCACAAACATGCACCTAGGGCAGTTCATCCACTCAAACTTTGGCATTCAAGTATTCCTCACCTTAACTTGGAAGGAAGTAGAAGTTTTCAATGACAAGTTATATCAGTGTATAAGAGCAAGCTTGAGGCAACAAGTAAACCAAGTCTTTGCGGCTTGAACTGTTGATTAAGTTGTCATTGATACCAACGGTGTCTAGTCATTGATGCGAACTGTTGAGTCCTTGGTGCCCCTTGTGGAGCCCCTAAGGGTTAGTGTGTTGTTTGTGGTTGTCTGTGTCAAAGGAGCCCTCTTGACTTTGTCCAAGCCCAATATTGAAGACCTTGGAGGCCTTGGGACAATGGAAAAAACCCCAGTTACCCATTGACTTGGTTAAGTGCCCCTCAGCTGTATCTTAGTCCTTAGCCTACAAGAGCGTTGAAGATGCCCTTATGTTCATAACCCTTGCACATGATTGAAGCACTCTAGTCATACCTTGAAGCCCATATACTAGTGGTCACATTGACCTTGCACTTGACATATAAATAAAGAATCCCTTGGTCAAAATAATTATGCCCTAAAACCCTTAACCCTCATATTGGGAATAAGCCCACAAGGTTGTTGAAGAAGCCCTTGCTTGATGGCCATAAGCCCACAAGAATGTTGATGAAACCCTTGCTCATATTACATGAAGGCATTTTACACCATTATCTTTCTTATGGAACCCTTGCATGTTGATGAAGCCCTTGATATCTTAAACAAACCCTTGTTAATGATGATGAAGCACTTGCATTGCATATGATGGAGAAATTGAACATGAAAGATGCCCTTGATTGGTGATCTAGCTCTTGGTGCCATAAAAATACTTGAAGAAGCCATCAAGAAGATTTCAAAGCAATTTTTGGACATCCTGTACAAATTGAAGAATTAAAGGGTAATGGACTAAGTATTTGCAAATAATCCCTCCATATGATGATGGTCATCGTCAAGCCCTTTCCATTGATATGTGGAGTGTCTCCTAACTCCTTACGGTTGATGAGTTTTGATTTTTTAAAGTTAATGTATTAATTTGCCATTTTACAAGTGCTAAAAGAATTCAATTAATTTTTAATTAAAACTACTACAAGTTGGCCAGACATGTGAATAAATCCTCCATTGTCCATTGGTTGTAACTTGGGTGGTTGGGAGGAATGAATGTTACCCTCCCCACCCAGATTCAATTCTTATAATGACATGTTTGCTCTTGTTGAGCCTCTATGTAATGAATGAGTGAATGAGTGGACCCTATGTTTGATTCTAACAGGGCCTTGACATAAAAAGTAAGTTCAAGGCCTAGCACTTTCACGTGTGAAAAAAAAAAATTCCTCCACGACCTAAATAAATATAAGATCAAACATTTCATTTGTTCATCAATCAAGTCTCTCTTTCTTATTTCGCAACTCTTGGAGAAAAGTGCGAAACTTTGTGGAGGGGAGATTTTTGGGCATCTTTGAGGATTGAAGAGATTCACTAAAATTGGCATAACTTTCTCATACCGAATCAGAATTACAAAATTCTTGGCTCGTTGGAAAGCTTGTTGCGAGGCCTTTGTGATGACATGATCTAGAGTTTCTTTTGGTTTGTCTATTATCTCTTCATAATGTGATCTTCGAAAAGGTATGGCTCAATGTTTTGGGTTTCTATCGTGATGGAACATGTCTCTCATGAATAGAGTTCATCTTTGATCTTAGTATGTGAGCCTATATATTGGTATATCTCTTGGCATATATATTGGTATATATTAGAGTTCATCATTGAATATGTTATGAAGGCTATGGTGATGGTTACTTGGCATATATCTTGATGTGATCTTGATATAAATCTTGATGATTATCTTGGATATTGTCGACATAGATCTTGGTGTATATCTTGAATGTTGTAAAGTGTAGTATTGAATGAAAAGTTGACATGTAAATAATAGATCTTGTGAGTGATTTCTTTGATCAACCTAAGTGCTCTCTTCGGAAACTAGTTTGACAATTGTTGATCATTGTGTCTTTGAGCTAAGTGGAGCCTGACTGTTATTGACTATTAATAACAACCTTTGACAGTATTGTAAGTGACTATTTGCTTAATATTTGTTTGATTTGTTGACTTGATTTGAGTGGAGTGAAAAATCATTTTGTGTCTAAGATTTTATGAGTTAACTGAGTTTGACATAGTTGGTTAAGTCTTTTATCTTCTTGGTTGAGGTTTATCATGTTTCACTGTTAAGTCTTCCTTAACTGTGATCAAGGTTGGTTGTTGTGTCATTGAGTTAAGTGTGATTGGACAAAGTTTGGTTGACCGTATGTGAAGTCTCTTGGTTGCTCAAAAGTGTCTCTTATTTGATAAACTAGGCCAAGTAAGAAGGGTTGGTTGACTGTCAGAGAACTTGGTTAGATTAACACAAGTATATGATTGATTTGGCACAAGTACACAAGCAGCTTGGTACAGGTTCGTTCAGTTGAGCAGGATTGGAAAAAGTTGCCTTATGTGCAGTTGGTCCGACTCACACTAGATGAGTTGTATGAGCAGTTGGCTTGACTCAGGTGGATTGAGTTTGGTGTGTAGTTGGTTAGACTCAGATTGACTGAGTCAAATGATGTAAGCAATAGATTGATTAGACATATTGTTTTGTACAGGTTATTGGTATAGGTGTGGTGCAATGGTCAATTGATGAGAAGTGGTCAAATGATGAGCAGCGACAATTGATGAGTAGTGGTCAGTGGTAACAGTTGTTGTGCAGTGTGGTGCAGTGTAGTACAAATGTTGATTAGCAGGTCCGAAGGATCAGTGCGGTCATGGTTCATCAGTTTATATCTTCATATCAGGGTGGCAGGACAGGGCAAGGAAATCTAGGTTGTTGGGGATTCCTTCAGGTTGCAGCTTGTAAATCAGGGGGTTGTAGCCTCCTTCCAGTTGTAGCTGGAGAATCGAAGTCATTATAACAAGGGGATTGTTGCCTCCTTCCAGTTGTTGCTGGAAAACTATTATTATAAGGCTTCCATGGTTTTTGCCCCCAAGACTTGGGTTTCCACGCAAAAATCTTGTGTACTGTGTTTTACTATGCTTCTTATGTCATGATGATATGATGATAAGTGATGATGAGCTATAATTGTTTATATAATGATAACAACATACTCTGCATAATATTGAATAAGTTGTTGATGATTGTTATTGTTGAAAAGGTAACAAAAGCTATACACATCGTTCACCCCCCCCCCTTCTCAACGTGCTCAATGTGTCCAACATGAACCGACTTTTCGGATGTGCCTAGCAGGGTCAATCCACTTTTGGGAGTCGTCACAAACCTACAATCTACCCTATCTTTGTTCTTCGAACCTAGGGTTTTCCCGATTTCACTTCAGCACTTGAGGTCGCACAACACCACCCTGCCTTGAGCACAAGGACTTGACCAACTTGCACCTCCTAGAACCAAACTACACTTCGTTGCCTAAGGTATGCCCATATCTTCACCTTAAACTACAAACCATCAAATGCAACCAAGTCTTAATCAAGTCTCATATATATAGCGGATGCTCCAAAGTTTCTAGGGCATCGTCATGAGAAAGTGGTTCATTCACACAAGTTCAAAGTGAACTATGCAATTGTGCTAAGTTTTGGGTTTGACATAATAAGGTGAATTTGCATAAGTCAGGTGAAGAGTGAAGAGGTGAACAATACCTACAAGAGGCAAGCATGTTGTTGCATCAAAGGTTGATTTGTACAAGACTGTTAGCAATTGGCAAAAGGCTATTTTTCCTTAGATTTATACATTTGTAAAAAGAGTGGCAGGAAAGTGGTTGCACTCCCTTGGGTGTCACCTATACATGTACATATGTATTGTAGCTTGTCTATTGGGATGAATGTTGTTCTATTTCCTATTATGCTTTATGTTGGTTAACTGTTGACATTGGTTAAGTGAAGTATTAGCTAAGTGTTGAAACTTGTTAAGTACAAGTATTTATGAGATGTTTGAAAGGCTACTGTTGGATGCATGCTTAATTGTTGAATGAACTTGGTTGAGTAGAACTAGGCATTTGATGGTTTGTTGTGTAAGACAAAGTTATGGGCGAACCTTAGGCAAAGAGGTGTAGCCTAGTTCTAGTAGAATATAGGTTGGCCAAGCCCTTATGGTTGAGGCAAGGTGGTGTCACACAACCTTATGTGCCACAATAAAGTTGTGAAACCCCCAAGTTCGAAGAAACAATTATGGGCAAACTGTAGGTTTGTGATAGTTGCTCCTCTTATAGTGATTGGATTGACAAATGTTGATGACATGCACCTTATTGATGACTCATTTGAATCCCACCATACCAAATTCTCTTCTTTTAGACTTTTGCTAAAGGCCACCTTCACCGACATGTGGAATCATATTGGTGTGGGAGATACAACGCTCTAGGGGGATAATATGTAATATATTCTCTATGTAGCCCCTAATCAACATTAAATGAGGATGTGAATATTGTAGTGTGATACCTTCTCTTTGTGGCCACCTATAAAGATTAATGAGGGAAGCTGAAAAATAAGGGTGTAGTCTTCATTTTTTGCCACAACCAACCTTATATTCAATTGTTATTTATACACCCGCTCTGATTTGTATTCATCATTTTTCTTCATGGCTCCCTATTCGGCTCAAGGGGTATTGTTGGAAATGGTGCAAGATTCACTCTAAACCACAACCTAGCTTATATTGCAATCATTATTATATTTCTAGATTTAGCTAGGCCAATGATGTGTTAGAAAGTGGCGACAAGGAAGGTCTTTTATCATTTGCATGTGTCCTTGCTTGATAGAAGACATAAAACAGGAAGCCAGATTGATCACGGCCTTTATCAAAAGTTTGGACTTAAGAAAAGTGCCTTATGTGATCTACTTTTAATTTGACTTATTGGAGGCACTTTTATAAAGTACAAGGGAAATTTAGTTTAAGTGATGGCTAACCTAATCTTGGCCATTGATCTCACCGGAGGATCTCATCCATTGATCCATAGTGAGAGTTAGGGTTTTCCCTTGGCCATTGAGTTAAAAGGAGATTGATTTGGTGGAGAGGACACACACACAGTTGCTTTGGCACATACATTGCCAAAGAGAGATTTCTTGTTCATAGCTTTTCAGCCGGAGAGTGAGAGCGAAGTTTGCAGAAGAATTTTCAGAGAGTGAGACAGAAGAACATTCCCGAAGATCGACAGAGTTGCACAAGCAAATCATTGGAGGTCGTGCAGCTAATGTATGGAGGTTATGCGGCGACACAAACCTTGACGCAGAGCAGCCTGCGTTGGTATCAGCGAACCATACACGGCCATACGGGTGACGTCAACGTTCGTACAGCTGAAGCAGAGGAAGTACCACTTACGCAAATGCATTGATTTGGTGGAGAGGACACACACACAATTGCTTTGGCACATACATTGCCAAAGAGAGATTTCTTGCTCATAGCTTTTCAGCCGAAGAGTGAGAGCGAAGTTTGCAGAAGAATTTTCAAAGAGTGAGACAGAAGAACATTCCCGAAGATCGACAGAGTTGCACAAGCAAATCGCTGGAGGTCGTGCAGCTAATGTATTGAGGTCGTGCGACGACAAAGACCGTGATGCATAGCGCCCTACGTGGTATCAGCAAACCATATGCAGCCATACGGGTGACACAGGCGACCGTACAGGTGACGTCAACGTTCGTACAGCTAAAGCAGAGGAAGTACCGCTTACGCAAATGCGTGAGGGTGACACAGGGGGTCGTGTGATCTTTGTAGGGTTTTTCCTCAGTGAGTTTCGGTTGTACGATTTTTCCAGGTTGACTAAAATCAATTTTCTGGATTGTATTGTTCTATATCTTGCTAATAAAATATCTTCTCAAACTGTTGCACTGGTTTTCTCATCTTGGGTTTTTCCGAGGGTTTAAATACCCAAAAATATTGGTGTCTCTACTAGTGTGATTGCTATTATATGTTTTATTTTCCACTGCATTATTTGTGAAGAAACTCATTTGTGGTTAACAGTAATATATATATATACTGTGTAGCTCAAGATTGAGTTTTAAGGAAACTTACATTGTATCAAAGCTCTTCTTTGGAGATCCGAGAGAAAGAAGTAGCATTGGATAGATCAGGGGCAAATCTATTGAGGACACAAACCTAGAGTTTCAGATCTAGGGTTTGACAGGTACACTTCATTATGGTCGTACAGTTGAGAGTTGAGGATAAACTCCAAGGGGCCCAAAACTTTACTACATGAAAAGAAAGGATCATGAGGATCCTTGATGTTAGTGGTGCAAAGGAGAACATTGACTCCAAGAAGGTTGAGCCCGCAGATCCGGCAGAGATGGCTACATGGAAGAAGGTGGATTCTAGGGCCATGCTGATTATCTTGGATGGGGTGAAGAATCACAAAGTCCCTCACCTATCCAGGAAGAAGACCGCATTAGAAATGTGGATGGCTATGGAAAGCCTTTACCAATGTAAGAATGAGAACCGAAAGATGGTGCTACATGAGAGACTAAGAAGCACCAATATGGCCAAGGGTGAAGGAGTGGTGCCTTATCTCACAAGGCTCACACAGATCAAGGACGACCTTGGAGCAGTAGGCTCTAAGACTAAAGATGAGGAGCTAGTTCGAAGTATTGAGGACGGCCAACGAGGGTGAGTACATCTCCAATGAGTTCTTGGAGTTTTGTTCATCGGAGGGGATCAAGAAGGAGCACACAGTACCTCATACCCCGCAGCAAAATGGAGTGGCGGAGAGGAAGAACAAGACATTGGTAGGAGCAGCCAAGGCCATGCTGTTTGATCAAGGATTGCCATTATTCCTATGGGTTGAGGCATACAGGACCGCAATTTACATTCAGAACAGGTGTCCCCACACAACTTTGGTGAGGAAGACACCCGAGGAGGTCTTTACAAGCACTAGACCAAATGTGAGTCATCTACACATATTTGGCAATGTCTGTTGTTGTCACGTTCATGCTGACACTAGGAAGAAGTTGGATCCTTCTAGTGAGAAGGGGATACCTGTTGGTTACAGCGAGATTTCTAAGGCATATAGTGTATATATTTCGGCTCGCAAGAGTATCATTGTGAGCAGGGATGTCCAGTTTGATGAGGACAGAGCCTTACGAAGATCTATGGACTTACCAGCACAGGACTCGGGGATCAAGTTGGAGGAGCCACAGGTATAGGTATAGACACACGATATAGGTTCTAGTATTCAAAGGGAGTCAGGTGGACAGGATCCTTTGGTCATTGACTTGGAGGATGAGCCGCAACAAGAGGAGGATATCCAGCAGTCGCAACAGGAGGAGGATATCCAGAAGCCGCAGCAGGTAAACACTAGGTCACGGCCTAAGTGTTTAGGTTCACAGTTCAGGATTCCATGAAGGTGACCCTTCCACAAAGCTCCATGAGGCGGAGCAAACCACTAGATAGACTTAGCTATATGGCACTGATGACAGAGTTGATTAACTCCAAGCCTTCCAGTTTCGAGGAGGCTGCACAACATGATGTGTGGCAAGAGGCTATGGTTGAGTATGACTCCTTTATGAAAAAACAAGTATGGGAGGTTGTGCCCAAGCCAAAAGGAAAATGGGTGGTTGGATCCAAATGGATCTACAAGGTAAAGCATGCAGCAGACGGAAGCGTGAAATACAAGGCATGTTTCGTGGCAAAGGGGTATTCACAGAAGGAAGGTATTGACTATGAGGAGAGCTTCGCCCATGATGCCAGATATTCTTCTATTCGAATTATTATCTCATTAGCAGCAGAGATGGGTTGGCACGTTCATCAGATGTACGTAAAGATCGCCTTCCTCAATGGAGTTATAGAGGAGGAGGTAATCATTGAGCATCCTGAGCGGTTGAGGTGGAGAACAGGGAGTCGCATGTATGCAGGTTGCAGAGAGCTCTTTATGGGCTCAAGCAGGCACCTTGGGCATGGTACTCAGGGATTGACGGTTATCTACGGGTGATGGGATTCCAGCAGAGTGAGGATGACCATAACCTGTACTTCTTGTCAGGTGAGGTACCTCTCATACTGGTTTTGTATGTAGATGATCTCTTTCTTACAGGAGATGAGAGGCTGATTGACGACTGCAAGTCCAACCTTGCAATTGAGTTTGAGATGAAAGACCTTGTGTTGATGCATTACTTCCTAGGTTTGGAGGTTTGGCAAAGAGATGGGTGCTTCTTCATTGAACAGAGGAAGTATGTAGCAGAGATCTTGAGGAGATTCAGGATGGAGGACTGTAGACCCATGACCATACCTTTAGTTTCCAACTGGAGGAAGATTGATGCATCAGGGTCAGTGGAGTTTAATCCTACATTGTATCGTCAGCTTATTGAATCACTCATGTATCTAGTCAACACACGGCCAGATATTAGCTTTGCAGTCAACTCTTTGAGTCAGTTCATGTTGGACCCTCAGAGAGTACATTGGACAACTACGAAGCATGTGCTTTGCTACATCAGAGGTACAATAGAGTACGGGTTGGTTTATGAGCGCAATGGGAGTGTACAGTTAGCAGGCTTCACAGATGTTGACTAGGCAAGATGTATAGAAGACCGGAAGAGCACTTCAAGTTGTTGCTTGAGCATTGGGTCAGGAGTTATCTCTTGGTTCAGCAGGAAGCAGAAGTCAGTAGCATAGACTCGGCAGAGGCCGAGTACATGGCAGCCAGTTTCATTGTATGTGAGGGAATGTGGCTGAGAAAGTTGCTTTCAGGGTTATTCAAATGAGAGCTAGAGGCTACAGTGGTTCGCAATGATAATCAGAGTGGCATCGGGACTATCTGAAAATCCAGTGTCCCATGACCGGAGAAAACACATAGACATTTGATACCACTTCCTAAGAGACTGTGTACAGAAAGGAACCATTCGGTTGGAGTACATTCAAACAGATGACCAGGTGGTGGACATTTTCACCAAGGTACTTTGCAGAAACAGTTTTGTGAAGTTCAAAGATAAGTTGGGGTTACTACCAAATCCCTTCCTCGTTGAGAAGGAGTGTTAGAAAGTGGCAACAAGGAAGGTCTTTTATCATTTGCATGCTTCCTTGCTTGATAGAAGACATAAAACAAGAAGCCAGATTGATCATTGCCTTTATCCAAAGTTTGGACTTAGGAAAAGTGCATTATGTGATCTAATTTTAATTTGACTTAATGGAGGCACTTTTATAAAGTACAAGTGAAATAAAATTTAAGCGATGGCTAATCTAATCTTGGCCATTGATCTCACTGGAGGATCTCATCCATTGATCCATAGTGAAAGTTAGGGTTTTCGCTTCGCCATTGAGTTAAAAGGAGATTGATTTGGTGGAGAGGACACACACACACAATTGCTTTGGCACACACATTGCTAGAGAGAGATTTCTTACTCATAGCTTTTCAGCCGGAGAGTGAGAGAGAAGTTTGGAAAAGAATTTTCAGAGTGAGACAGGAGAACTTTCCCTAAGATTGACAGAGCTGCACAAGCAAATTGCTGGAGGTCGTACAGCTAACGTAGGGAGGTCGTACAGTGACGCAAGTCGTGACGCAGAGCAACCTGCATGATGTCTGCAGGTCGTACACGACCGTACAAGTGACGTAGGAGACCGTATAGGTGACGTCAGCATCCGTACGACTGAAACAGAGGCATGAGGGTGACGCAGGCAGTGACATAGGGGGTCATGTGATCTTTGTAGGGTTTTTCCTCAACAAGTTTTGGTTGTACAATTTTGCCAGGTTTGCTAAAATCGATTTTTTGGATTGTATTGTTCTCTACCTTGCTAATAAAATATCTTCTCACACTGTTGCACCGGTTTTCCCATCTTGGTTTTTTCTAGGAATTTCCACACCCAAAAAAATTGGTGTCTCTATTGGTGTGATTGTTATTATATGGTTTCTCAGTATTTATTTCCGTTGCATTATTTGTGAAGAAACTCATTTGTGGTTAACAATAATAAAAATAATAAAAAAAATTGTGTAGCTCAAGATTGAGTTTTAAGGAAATTTACATGTTGTACATGTGGGCTCATAACTTCCCTTAGGGAAATCACCCCACCTTGTCTATAAATAACAAGCTCCCATTGGTAATTGATGATCATGTGATTATTTTTTATTTATAAAAGTGATTTTCCCAATGACACCTATCAAGTGTTGCAGTCTCCTATTCTTAAGTTTATTTCACTCTCTAGCACACTTTTCTTGTGTCCACTCTCTCTCTCTCTAGGGTTACACTCTTCTTCATTGATTTCTCCCAAAGTGTTGCATTGCCCAGCTATTGGATTGTTCTTCTCTTTATTACAAATTTGGGTTTGTGCTAGTTTCATCCTACTAATTGTTATGAATCTCAACATGGTAGCAAAGTGGGTCTAAATCTCTCTTATTATATTCAACGGCTAATCTAAATATTTTTTGTTGGTGGCACCACATAATGATTCTTTATGACTATGGATTTAGGGTTTTTAATCATCTTTTTCTCTAGGGTTTCCTAGAGTTTAAACATGAACATCATTTTTTAGGGTTTAAACCCAAACATCCCATGTTAGGGTTTCCTAGGGTTGAACCCTTCTTCAAGCTCAACAAACTCTTCCTTCCTTTGTCATGTAGCAAAATGTGGATCAATGCATATTTTTTCTACAAGTTGAAACCTCTCTTTTCGGGGTATCAAGGCAAACCTAAGGATTTTGTGGAGTCTTCTTCTTTGCATTGTTATTGAACCCGATGGATCCATCTAACAATACGCACATGGTTATGCACTTCACATATTGGTCCTCCTCCACTTCCCAAGAATCTTGGCCAAATTGATCGGTCGTAAAGGACATGAATTCTAGTTTTAAATTGGTTGCCTCAGGTAATTGTGATGCAAAGAGTGCTTCACATTACCCCTCATATTTCATGTGGTTAACTCCTATGATTTTCATCACAGGATAGGATTTTCAACATGGTACGCATTGAGTTTTTAATGGATTAGGAGTACACACCTTGTTTTGGAGATGTTGCTTCTATTTGAGTGGTTCAGTGTTTTGTTGGAGGAAACTCACTTTTCTCCAAGATGGATTGTCATGGTCATGGCTTGTAAATTGGTATTCTTCATGCTGCATACAGTTGATGATTATGAAGCATGCCTATCTCATCATGGTGTTGTATCAATATACTTATTCATCATGTTTAAAGACTACTACATCTTGGTTCTTGTATGATGGTTCTAGCCCTCCAAAGGGTTGGATATTGTTGATATGAGGTAGCGGCATGGCATCATTTTATCCTTGGAGCATCCTAGTGATCTTGCATGGTGATCTTATATTATTGATATCACTAGGAGGTGGTGTTTCTACATAGTCCTCTTTTCTTATGGTCTTCCAAACTAGGTGAGGAACATGATTTATATGTTGTGTGTTGGTAGAAAATAATTAGGATGCTTGTCCTAGCACTGTGGGGGTTTATCTTATATGTGGATTACTTCTTGACATATCCACCCTCTTCACATGTTTCCAACATGAATTAGTGTTTTAATGGATATGGTTTGACAACTTCCTTGTGTGAGCGCCCTAGGTGATTTGGGGGTACTTGGTGCTTATTACACTTTATTAAACATGAATATTGACTCCTAGAGGGAGTGCTCACCTTATTGCACACATGATGAGGCAAGTCACATTGTTTGCTTAAGTGGAGGGGCCATCCCCTTGAACTTGATTAGGCTGATTTGGTCAAACTTAAGAGGATGGAGTGGACAAGGTTTAAACTTTATATTCATTCGGGCTATGCACTTGCATAGGATTTGAAAAGTTATAACCACATTGAAGCATGCTTGATGAAATTTTCTAAGGAATAGATTTGGTCAAACTTAATAGGTTAGGTGATTACACAATGGAGGAAGCACTTTTCTATTTTTGGGAAGTTGTTAAAGGTCCCAAGACCTTTGACCTATCATGCATGTGAAGCACTCCACCTACATGGAAATACGCACACTTCTTAAGGTCAGCCTCCTCTTGTGCACATGGTTTTGCAAATCAGATGATGGCTATGGCTCTTGGTTTGAAGAAAAGTGATTATTTATGGATCTAGCCACCTAGCACATTCTTCTAGGACAAGATGATTATGGTACATGTGGAGGATTTATGGTAGTATACACATGGATCTAACCACTTTGGCACATTTTTCTAGGGCACACCCATTATGTGGCTTCTAGGTGGTTAAAGTGGTAATACATGCACATTCTCAAGAGTTGCTCAAAAGTTATTTTATTATTGGTTGACTCCTTCCTTGCGCACATGTGGAAGGTTGTAACTTGTTACACATCGAAAAGCATGTTATTAGGTTGTTTAAGGAGGTGTTCTAGTTTCAAAGAGTTTGATGCACATTTATTGAGGATGTGACACTATTTTATGAGGATCAAAACCATAATTTTCCCATCTTGTGTTATTTTCAGGAGGTTGTTGCTCAAGTAACCCCATTATTTTATTTATTGGTGAATTTCTCAATTTTCACATGGAGTTAGATACATAACAACTCTGTAATATTGTTTTCCTTGGAGATAAACATGCTTGTTTTATTGTTTCTTATAGGAGACGAAAGTGGATCTCCACAACTTATTGCTACTTATAATAAGAAGATTGTGGATGAGGTTGGAAATGTGATACTTTATTCTATTCCTTAGAGAACAAATGGATCTAAGAAAACAATTGCTTCTTTATTGTAAAAAGAGATGGAGCTCAATCTATATAAAGAGAAGCTCTCTCCATTTGAGAGTATGATAGGATTTGGGGAGCTATCCCGTATTCATCTTTTATTGAAGATATTAAAGGCAATGCAAGCTATGCATTTCTCTTGGGGCATATAATATGTTGTTTTTATATAATTTGTTGAATATTAAGGTTGAAGTATTTTGAATCAAATGTGTCATGAGGGACTATAACGTAGGTAACAAAATTCCTCGTCAAAAAATGTGTACCTTTGTGAAGAGATTTAATTTTGGTTGATTCCCCCTTTTTTAAGTTCCCTGTCTTGTTACCACCTCAGTTGTACTTGGTGGTTTTTTCAAATCGAGTCGGCAAAGCAGAACAAGTATACTTGTTCATTGATCAAAATTCAGAAGTCCACCGGCCTTATTTGGGAAATCTGTTTAAAATTTTTTATAACGCGTGTTCATAACCCCTTGGGGAAATTGTAAAAAATGTCCTAGCATGATAATTTTTTATAAAAGGCTCGAATTCCTAGACTTAAGCATCAAGCTGACTAGCCCAGAGTGTTTTATCCCTTGGTTATTATTGGTTGTTGAACAAACGACTAATAATTTCTGAGTTTTTCACTCACACCTCCAAAGTTGGGGTAGTCATCTTGGTGGTTAGGCCTTAAGAGGTTATTAGAGCCTTCGTGTCAGTGTTTTTCAACATGCTAGGCATTTGAATTGAGTCGTATGGACATGTGCTAGGTCCCCCTAGAGTTTCGTCTGATTCCGAGAAAAATAAATTCTCCCACAAAATTAGGCCATTTTTAATGGTTTAATTAAAAAACTTCAAATTGTAACAAAATTCAGATGCGAAGTCCATTTTTGGCATGGGGATGCTCGTTTTCACACTCAAAGCGTCATCTTTACCCCCCACATGCCACTTTTCATATGTTTCGAGCGGCAAAAACACCCTGCAGGGCATTATTAGATGCATCAAAGTGGTCAATAAATGCTAAAGGTGCAACAAATGGCATTTTTTAAAAGTGAGTGGGGGCATGATAAAGCATGTGTTAAAATCCAAAGTTAAGGTGGTTTCATATTAAAATACGAAGAGCAACTTGGACTTTGGTTTAAGTTTATTTTTTTATTAATATGAGACCCCACCACAAAGTCCAAACTCACCTTCACGTGAAGAGAAATTCGCCCCCTCTCTTGGATTAGCTTGGCTTGTGATGTAACATGGAAAGTAGGGTGATGTCACATGGTGGACCCCTCGTGAGTTACCTCTTCCACATAAAGACTTGAAGTTTGATTAAACTAAGGTAGCGAATGGTTTAAAACTAAAGGATGACGTCAACCACATAAGGGGAAGGTGCTAGCACCAAGTTAAAGCTTGTGATTGCAAGTAAGGAGTGGACCCCTCTCCATGCTTGCGTTTTTTAAACTGGGTAAACGTTAATATGAGGTAATCGCAAGCAATGAAGGTAATCGCAAGCAATGAGGGTGACGTCAAGCAATGGGGAAACGCCAATCCAATGTGAAGATCACGAGTGATTGGGTGTGTTGGCGAAGAATGGATGGGTTGGTGGAGTTAGGTAGGAGAAGTGTCATCCACCTCTCCAGTTGCACTCTACTTCAAATCACTGAAACTCAGTTAAACTATCTCTCAACTGAACTCTCTCTGCCAGTGTTAGATGCACCCACTTTCTCTCTCTGGCTATAAATAAAGCATCCTTTCTCTCTTCCAAGCTAGTTAAAGTTGGGGAGAAAGGCTTGCTATTTGTAATATTGTATTTATCATTTATCGTTGGAATAAAAGAGAAGCTTTGGAGGCTGAATTGTGGAGTACTTTTCATGTGTGGATCCCCATTATCATGCTGCTTTTGAGGTGAACTACTATTTTTTCGAATTTTGCATTACACTGTTGTTTGCCTGAATGGTTAATGGAATCATAGGAATAGATCATTGTAAGTAAGTTTACTTACTCCTATTTTGCTATATATGTTTTAATGAGTTAATATTGGCACGTTAAATAAGATTATTTTTCATTTTATATCATCTTTTTGGCATATGTATCTTCAGATTTAATGGTTTTGTTTGCAGGATTTTTCTTTTAGCTTGCAAGTTTGTCGTGCTTGGAAGAAGTGTGGTTCAAGATTGACTCCACCGATTTTCCAACAAGATTGCGAAGATTGTGTCCCTTGGTGCTTCACTAACAGTTTCTTTTGCAGATCTACTCTAGCAACAAGCACTATCTCTTCCTCTTCGTATTCAAATTTCTAAATCTCTCTCATTTGATTACCGTTTAAAAGTCTTATTGCTTAGATCTATCTCATTAAGTAAAATCATATATAGATCTAGTTAGTAAGGTCCTTTCTAAAATTAGATCTCAGTTTTTTTTTTGCATGCAAAGAAATAATTAAAGAGATCTAGTTCAAATTACCCTCTTTCACAAGCATTATAAAGGAAATATTTGGCTTGATTAAAGGTTGTTTAGTTCAAAGTTTAAAAGATAAATCTAGCAATTGGGTGCATATCATATTGGCTACCCTAAAAAGCAAGCCAAGATCCCAAGGAAAGAAAGCTTGCTTTCCTTGGTTAAAAATTTGCACTTTTTCACCTAGTTTTAACTTAGATTTTTTTTCACTTTTTTTTGTGTTGTCCAAAAACACTTTTGTTTTTGGGCACTTTATACTAATTAAAGCTTGCTGGTTTTTAGCAGGTCCGTCCAAAAAGAGGATGAGGTGTTGTCCGAAAATCAATTTTTGGGCCATCTAGAGACCCCCAGGGGTGCCCCCATCTTCCGTGTTCACTTTTGGATCGTTTTGTAAACCCTTGGGTTCGTCTTGTATAAGAACCAAGTGGTGTTTTCAATCGAGTTGTAACCAAGTATAATAAAAAGCAACTCAAGTAGGCTCTTTCAAGCCCACTCCCCATCCCCCCTTGGGGGATCTGCGTCGTTTTTCCTTTTTCCTACATTTCTGTTTTTTTCATATTTTACTTTAGTTTAGTTTTATTCATTCATTTGTAAGTAGTGTACTTTGTTTGATATTGCAAAATTGTTTACATCTTTCAGTTTTTCAATGTAATACTACTACTTACCCCACGATTTCCCGAGTAACCCGAAAGGGGAAAGAGATTTGTCGTAGATTAATTAAATAACATGTTTTCCTTTTTTGCACTTTAATTCTAAGTTCAAAAGAAAAAAACATTAATAACATCCACCCCTCCTTGCTTTCCCGATTGCGGTTCGCTTGAACCGAAAGAGATTCTTGGAGGTCACTTTTCTTCTTTTAAACAACAAAACGATTACTACAATCCTTAAAATCCTTTAGACTTCATTCTATATGCTCTACACCGCTGCGGCTCGCCCGAACAATTGGTTGCATCAAAAGCAACGTGGCTGACTAGATTAATTAAGATTTCACACCCCCAATTAACCTCCCAAGCGAAAATCCAACACCTCGAATTAATCTATTGCGGTGGAGAAATCCACAAAGGAAGCGGAAACAACTGGGTAGCGACCTCAAGACATCGTTAAGATACACCCTTGTTGGTGTAGTGTTAAACACGTCTCAGAGAATCCAACCATCCCACATATACCTTGCGGGGAGCCGCATCGGGTAACGATTTTGGACAACCTTCGGGTATATTTGGAGTCCCCTTTTCCCTTAAGTTAATCAACTCATCCCCACATTAATCTAAAATTTGACCAAGAGCACTTGCAACATTTTTTTCAGCAATACAACAGCATTTTATTTGTGGACTCCATTTTGGCATTGGTTCTTTACTTGTTATAATCATCTGTTTCCACATGCTTTATATATCATATGTTGATTTCTATATTGTTGTGTTTTAATTCCGTTGCAATATCTTGTGTTGGTTTTGTTCATCAAACTCCTAAAAAATAACTCATTCATCACCATCTCACTAAGCCTTAACAACCTTAGCAACTAAATAGGGTCTACCCCCCTTGGCTTCGTTAGGAGTTGGCCTAAACGAAGAATTCAAGAACAAGGTAACAACCTTGACTCAAGACTTGCCCCCAAGGACACACCGAGTGGCTTGAATATTTCTGCCACGTTCCCCCCCAGGTGTGTGAAAGGCGGCAACATGTCTATTGCTAGAAAATATATTATGTATTTTTTTCTTTGATTTAGATTAGCTACAAATTATATTTCTCACTAGTAGACCCACCCTCATGCAGAGTTGGAGGTTGTCTTTGATTTAGATTCCTCCAAAAATAATTTCTTGTTTTAATGGACAGCAAGATAAGATTGCAGTTTCTCCTTGATTTGGGCTACACGGTCACACAAGAAAGCAGCCTTCTCATTGTTATCCTTGACTCCTTTCCCAATACACTCACCACTAGTCTTGATCCTCCTATCACACCATGTTAAAACCTATTCTACAACCATTAGTTTTGCTAAAGCCACTATTCATATTCACCGTGAGCCTAATTGCCTTAAGCTTTAGCAATCCTATGTTAGGGGAGGCCCCCTTGAGCTAGAGGAGAGCTCCCTCTTTAGTTGTGCATACTACATAAGCTAGCAATGCTCTTTTGGACATTAAATCTCAAGTACTAGTTTGTGAGGTAACGTTTTGGCACCATTGCAGAGGAGAAAGTCCATTATCCAGATCTGTAGTCTTGCTACATTTTGACATTTTATGAGTACAAGTAGTGAAGATCTATTACTCATATATGGCGACTCCATGAAGGGGAAAAGCCCTAGTTCTTTGCAGGGTTTGAACAATTTTTTTGGGCATAGAGGCCTACAACATTGAAGGCACCTAGAAGCCTCACCTTGGCGACTCCACTTATTTGTATGAGGTAATGAAGACTATATTCAGACTTCCATTTCAGATTTGATGAATTCGATATGGCACCATGGCACACAAGTATGCTTTCTACTTTTGATTTTTCTAGCATTCTTGTGTATCCAAATAAGGCTCCTTCAGGATGGATTTCCCATGTTCCAAGTTTTCATGGGAAGAATCATCTAGCCTCACAACATATTGCATCTTTTATGGACTATGCTTCAGAAATTAATATTGATTATGAAGATGTTATTATAAGATTATTTTGCCATAGTCTGGAAGGATATGCAAGAGATTGGCTTGGATTGTTGGGTAAAGAAACTTTATCTTCATTTGCAGGTTTAATCAAGGCTTCTTGTGAATATTGGCAAGTTGAAGAACCTTTTGAAGATCCACCCAATTCCCATGCATTCTAGGACAATGAGGCCTTGGATGACCTAGATTCTTCTTCATGCCATGAAACCCTTTTGCTTTATATTTCAAATCTTGGTCATGAGATAACTCAAGCATCGCCAACATTCTTCCATGAAGACAAGGGTATGATAAGCCATGGTTATTTCCAAATTTCTGAATTTGATAATCTGCATGATGATGATTTGGAGCTGAATGTTTTTGACAAGAATCCTTGAGATGTGATGATGAATTTGTAATATTTACTCCTTTATGTGATGAGAAAGAGGGCAGCAAAGGGCATTTTTTTCATATTGGTGGTCATGGTCCAGGAATGGATTGCTACAAATTTTATGTAGTTTCTATCTATGACATTGATGGGGATGTTTCCAAGGATGAAAATGATGATTTACTGACCTATGAAAGCCTAACAGTTTTGAGGAATATGCAGATGTTTTTGCCATTGGAAAAACCATGTCTAATAAGTACATATTCAGAAATTTTGAACTAATTTCCAGCCATGTTTACTTGTGAATTATTCACATTTATGAATTGTTGTAACTAATTTCCAGCCACCAACAACATCTTCAGATTTTGATGTGTTTTCACAGAAAATTTCAGCTGGAAATTGAAAACTATTAATAAAAAATATATATATATTTTCTGGAAATCGCAATCTGATATAAAGAATATTTTTCCAGATCTGAAAATTTGCTTCACACTTCATCTTCAAGCTTGTTAGTGGACAGAATTGTGTTCGACGAGCCTAGAACTTTGCTTATTGAGAATAATCAAGATGGTTTTCTAAATTTCGATGGGCTGCGATCTCCTCATGAAGCCTACATCAGCTCATTCCAACATTGCTTAAAAGATTCTTGCAGTCATCCATACCATCATTGGCATTAATTTGGTGTTGTTTCTCTTCCCCGTGAGCATATTTTAAATTTCAGTTTTCTCATCATGGAGATACGAACACATATTTATGTAATGAAGGATGTGTGCTTGTCTTGGTTGATGATCAAACAAAAAGGAAGGTGTCATGACATTTATGAGATGCTAAGATGGTTACGCTGGTTGCATGATTACAGTTAGCATCTTACTTATTCTTGTATCGAATGTAGTGCAAGATGAATAAGCTCAACATGAACAATAGGTGTATTTTCATGTTATTAGTGCCATCGTTGCCTTGTGCCTTTTCCTCGTAAAGCCAATTGTGAGCTATTTTTTATGCAATAGACTATATAGATATTGTGTGTGATGTCTATGGATGTTAGTCTTCGCAACAGATACAACCAGAGATTTCAAAGTTCTCATGCACTCTTCTCCGTCAGCACATGTCCGCTTGGAGCAAATTGTTACTGTAAATTTTCAGGCCCTAGGTGACTGTTGTCCCCCAAGTTTCGGCAAGTTTCGCCGCCCACCGAAGCGTTTCGCTCCGCATCTCGCCAAGTTTCGCCGAAAGCGAGACATCCCGAAACGTTTCGCATGGAGTTTCGGAGTCCTCGAGACGCGAGAAATGTTGAAACGCGTCCTCGACCCTTCGGGATGCGTCTCCGTGGAACACTGCAAATCTCAACTCGTTTAACCACAAAAATAAATATTTATGAACATGCAACAATCACACATATAACTGAAAATGAACAGCGAAAGCATAAACACAATATACAAGAATTCTACCTTTCAAATCAGCTTATCATTTAATAATCAAAAATTACAAGGACACCTCAACAAAGTATCATGTACTCCTTTTTTGATGAAATATTTGATACTCATCATTCTATGCAGAGCATTTGAGAAATTTATAATGAACAACCTCCATGTTCATTTTGCTCTGCTTGTAATGCATTGTACTTCACTGCAACATTTATCTTGGGAATCAAACTACTTTCAATACTCGACAACAGTGACATGGCCAATCTCGGCTCCAACCCAACAACTAAACGACTTCATCTAGAACACAACAGCCAGCTCCCCACTCCATGCAGTGGCACACTACCCATTATAGCTCCTCTTCTAGTTCTTCCTTCAAGCTGAGTACTATTTTGACATTTCTTCATTCAACTTCAAATGTTAGGAGAGATGCTTCCAGTGCTATGTTGTGTGGGAGCGCCCCCCACCCCCTCGCTCCCACTCCCGAAGCTCGCTTCCTTCGAAAGCTCGCTCCCAAAATGCTCCCAGTTTTGGGAGCACGCTCCCAAGGCGCACCCTTTCCTATACTAAAAGCTCCTATACTAGGTTGATCATTTGATGACAATGTTATGGTACCTTCCTTCTTCGCCAAGCTCCTACAAAAGTTTTTATGGTTGATCATTTGATGATAATGTTATAACTTATAAGTTATAATTACTAGATGATTGATGTTACAAGGTTTAATCCATGTATCTATAGCTAATTCAACATCCTACAAGTTTTTTAGATATAAATCCATCAAAATATATTAAAATATATACTATACAAAAACCGCTACCAAAACGGGAGCTTTTGAAAATTTCGCTTTTCGCTCCGCTCCCGCTCCCAACAACATAGTTCCAGTGCTCCTAGTGCACGATGAGATGTTCACCATTTTTGTATCACAGTTTCTAGATCCACTCCCCTTGTACAGTTTTCTTTTGGATTGGCTCTCTTTGTACATCTCTCTTCTAGATCGGCTCTCCATCTTTGGAGTTAGCTCCGTTTGATTTTTTAGGTTAGAGTCTTACCTCTTGCTTATTTATAGGTTTCGCCTTGGCACTCCCACTTTGTATTGACATCATGGTGCCACACAATCCCATTGACCTGTTTTTGTGGTCAAAAGATAAATATAGAACTTTCATTTTATTATTATTGTGAATTACAAAGAGATTTGAGTCTAACTACTTCCAACACGTTTGGCACTAAACTTGTGAAGAAGTTCCTGCCCAAGCTACAACCTTTGACACTCCTTTTAGCGAGGAAGGAATTTTGCACCGATCCATGTTTGTTTTCGAATGCTTCATGTTAGATTTTTATCATTTAATCAATATGATCTAGGATCTTATCTGAGAGAATAACATGCACAACAATAATCACAAGAGACAAGAGACACAAAGAGTTTTCCTCGGGGAAACCATAAAGGAGAAAACCCCGCAACTTCCTTAGAGATAGAATGAGCACCAATAGCAAAAGTAAAACACAAAAACACAAAGATGATCTCCGACAGTTGTTCTCTCTCTCACTTGTGCGAGCTCCTCTTCTCTTACTCATGCGCTACAGTTGAGTGCGTGTGTGTTTCAAATAGAGTCTCACTCTCTATTTATACTAGTTTTCCACTTGACAATTACTCACCAGGGCCGACCTCACTAGGAGAGTCTAATAACCCTAATACCCCTCAACTGTGGAGACTATTGCCCCGACTTACAACGGAGCGTTAACCTCTATGACTTTACATGACTTTATTATATTAATGATTCTCCTGATAGGAACATCGAGGTACATTGAAATACAACATAAGATATACAAGTGAATACATTCTGAAGTTACAAATACATCAACACTCCCTCTTTACTAGGAAGGTATTCTCTTGACACAGTTCATCAACACAAGTCTTCATCACAGGATCATCATCAAAGCTGGATCATAATCATCACTGAATCATCATCACTGCTCCCGCTATCTCAAGCAAATGGTGCTATCTCTCAATTCTACTCGTCATAGGAAGTTCTACAGAGCCATACCTTTTTCATGTTGGTTGTAGGCCTAGTCTCCATGTAGGTCTTCTACTTCAGCGCTTATATCAGCGGCATGGTAGGACACACCTACTACCCTCCGAGAAAGGCTCCAGCACTTACATCCACCGGCATGGTAGGACACAGCTACTACCATCCAGGGAAAGGCCCCAGCACTTACATTCACTGGCATGCTAGGATACACCTACTACCATCCAGGGAAAGGCTCCAACACTTACATCCACTAGCATGCTAGGACACACCTACTACCATCCAGGGAAAGGCCCCAGCACTTACATCCACTGGCATGGTAGGACACACCTACTACCATCCAGGGAAAGGCTCTGCACTTACATCTGCCGGCATGGTAAGACACACCTACTACCATCCGGGGAAAGGCTCTGCACTTACATCCGTCGGCATAGTAGGACACGCCTACTACCATCCGAGGAAAGGCTCAGCACTTACATATGATCATGGGAGGAACCAATCCTGCCACCGTGTCAGAAAGGCACAGCACTTATATCTGACCATGGGAGGAACCAATCCTGCCACCATGTCAGAAAGGCACAGCACTTACATCCGACCATGGGAGGCCCAACCTGCCACCATGTCGGAAAGGCTCAGCACTTACATCCGACCATGGGAGGCCTAGCCTGCCACCATGTCGGAAAGGCTCATCACTTACATCTGACCATGGGAGGAACCAATCCTACCACCATGTCAGAAGGGCACAGCACTTACATCTGACCATGGGAGGAACCAATCCTACCACCATGTCAGAAGGGCACAGCACTTACATTTGACCATGGGAGGAATCAATCCTACCACCATGTCAAAAGGGCTCTCGGACTCATCACTTCTCCTTGGAAGGAACCTCGATCTAGAGAACACCAAGCTTCTCCCTGAAGTACTCAAACTTCACTCTGGCCATTTCAAGAATAGAATCACATCAGGGTTGATTACGTCCAAGGATAACCTGCGGGCTTTGCCAAGACTGATTACATCCGACGACAACCTACAGGAACGTTTACGTCTGAGCAACCTATGACCAAGCTTCGCTAGGATTTTATGCTCAGACAACCTGTCTCACCGGCTATGCTAGAACTCCCTCTTTCGAGAGATCTCGATCTGGATCAAACTAGAGCTTCACTGCTCCTTTCTCCCAAGTAGCCAAGCAAATGGCAACATATTTTGCCTCGACTGTACTCAGCGCCATGCAGGACTCCTTCCTACTAAACTAAGAGATCACACCTGATCCCATACTGAAGCCGCACCCCAAAGTGCTCTTCCTATCAATGGCACTGTCTGCCCAATCCGAATCCACATAACCCTTCAGGTTAATCTTCTAATTCGCCTCATACTTGAGCCCATAATCAATTGCACCCTTCAAGTACCTCAGAATATGCTTTGCAGCAATCAGGTGAACATGTCTCAGATCCGTCAGGAACTGGCTCAATATGTTCACAGCAAAGCAAATATCTGGCCTCATATTCGTCAGGTACATTAAGGACCCAATCATGTGACAATACATCGTAGCACCAACCGACTGATGAAGCATCACTCAATAGCTTCAGATTCGATGCCATAGGTGTGGTCATGGCCTTGCAGTCCATCATCTTGAACCTCTTCAGGATCTCCACTGCAGACTTCCCTTGTCCAAGGAAGATTCCATCCGTACGCTGCCACACCTCCATGCCTAGAAAGTAATGCATCATACCCAAGTCCTTCATCTCGAACTCGGCAGCAGGTCTCCTTCTTGCATCTATAATGAGTTCCTCTTTTCCTGTCAGGAACAGGTCATCGACATGTAACAAGAGCATCATTGGTCTTCCACCTTCAACCTTGGAGCAAAGGTTGGAGTGCGCTTTACTCCCAGTAAAGCCTAGATTCATCAGTAATCTGTCCATCCTATTGTATCATGTCGAACCCCATAATCTTCTGCAATCGCTCCCTTTGAAGTGGAACATCATTCTCCCTCTGCCTTTCGTACTCTATGTATTGAAACATTATGTACTGGAGTGACAAGTAGCTTCCTCTGCTACTAATATTCTATGTATCCATCTAGGGTCATTGGATACCAAGATCCTCTATCTTGAACATTTTCAAAAGTTCTTCCCACACCCCTCTTGTGAGCTTGTCATCCTCTATAGGCTTCCATCTTCAACCTTGTAGCAAAGGTTAAGATCTTCATCACTCTAGGTGATCTTCAAGCTCCTCATGTATGTGTTATCCCATGGATGCCTTCTGAGCTCGTACAAGGCCTTCTTTAATTTGCACACACGAGTCTGCCTATCATGTGTCTTAACTTCCAGTGGCAGCAAATGTCTCTTCGTAGTCTACCTTCTTTCTGTGAGAAGCCCCGTGCTACGAATCTTGCCTTGTATCCCACGATGTAACCATCTACTGCATGTTGGAACTTGCAGATACCGCATCCTAGACATCATTCTTCTTGAACTGGTACTCTCCTTCCATGTCTTCTTGGCTACTTCTTCATAGATGGAAGGCTCTGCATCAATGATGTCGCTCAACAGTGTCACATAACTAGAGTCTGTCTGAGGCCTCTTGAAGTCTCGTCATACTATTCTTCATTCTGGATTATTTCTTGAACTGTCGTCACTTGTTCTTCAGAACAAGTATCATCCTTCTTTTCTTGTAGGCGACTGTACACGATCTTTCCTACAAGTCAAATGCATTAGTTGTATGGTTAGAAACATTTCATAAAGCATATTCATAATGGCAAATTCTTATGCATAAAGACATAATCATGTAACTATTTTAGCCAATACAACATTCATCCATATCTCACGGAAACTTTCTAGATGCCTTCCATCTCTACCATGACATCATTGAGATTGTGCACTTATCCAATATGTTAGCAAAGAGGTTTCATTCTAGATAAGTAGCAATGGAGAGTTGTATAGCACCATGAGCTACTTACCCATCACATGCATATTAGTAGTATACTATCATTAATGCAAACATTCTACAACTAAACAATGTCATATAAACAACTAGATATATAGGAAAAAACAATTTAAATACTTATCTTTATTTGTTTCATGGGTAGACTCTTTCTTGAGCCTTCAGCTTCATCATCTTCTTCATTCATAACATCATCATTTCTTATCCAAATGCTAAGATGGATAAGAGGTTCTTCAAGAATTGAGTCCTTCATATTCCTCATCGCTTGAGGGATCTTCTTTGAATCATGAGAGCTTGATCTTCAGTTGCTCCCATCTTCTCTTCTCTTATTATGAGTCGAGCTTCTTCTTGTGTGCATTCTTCCCATAATCTGTTGAAGGTAATCACTTCCTTCTGGCACACATTCCTTAAATGAATGAATCCCATGATCTTGGGAGGCCATTCAAGGTGGTTATAACAATATCTTATTCTTCTTCAATTGCTTCGTCATAGCATCGAACACTTCCTTTTGGTGTCTTCAAGGATGACACATGAGGAAGGAGATGATCTTTAATAGAATCTACAATGATTCTCTTGGCTCTAGCCTTAGCCTCATCTCCCTCTGGCTCTTATAACTTCTTTACTAAAATACTGATCTAAGTCAATTTCTTCAAGGATCACGGAGGTCCTATACTTCCATACTTGGAAGTTGTCAGCTTCACCAAGCTTGTCATCAAGCTGGTGTGATAGGTCATTTTGAAATGAGAACCTCAAATGTAAATAGCAAAAGATTAGATCTTACCGATTTGAGGTGTCCGTCCTAGTTTCGGATCTGGCTGATCTAGGGTTTGTTAGAGAAACCCTAATTTTCAAAACTTGGAATCTTTCAGATTTGATTGGATGGAAACATGCGCCTCCTCAAGGCGAGCTGAGCAGCATACTCATTTTCCCAAAACTGTGATCAAAACTGCAAAATATTTGATGCCCTAGTTTTCTTCAATTTCTTCTGCATAATTGCCTAATATTGTTTCTGCAATATATCCGAAAGTACTGCTCCTCTGTGTCTGAAACTTCGCACTGCGGTAGCCTCGTCTGTCCTTTTTCCAAAACCGCAGGTTTGAGCAGCATTGGTTTTACCAATTGGGACTTATGAGAGTTTTCCCAAGGTGACTTATTTCAGGACTGTTCATCATAGCAAACTTGTACAAACTGCCACATATCACTGTTTCACCTTCGGGGTTTGAAATTTTTACCACAAAAAGTACAGTCCGTTCCCTATCTGGAACATCTTGCAAAATTTCATTTGGACCTTCGTAGCCCGAGATATAACAATTTTCCCTAGGTGTCTTGTTTAGGGATAAATGCAGGGAGAGGCTGGAACCCTGATTTGGAGGAATCATATCTCCCAAAATATAGCGAATCTAAGGCTGAAACTTTTACACAGGGTACATCAGGAATTTATCTTCGTCCTGTAAATGTTTCGGCTCTTGAGCCTTCTCCAATCTCGAGATATAGTGAATGTACCAAAAAGACTAGTTTTAGTCTTTTAGGGTTTTCTGGTCCGGGGTCAAATTAGGGTTTGACTTTCCCAGAGTTTTACCCAACCAAAAATTTCGATCTTGGTCTCTAAATTTCGATTTTGAGGAGGAGAGCAATCCTATGCTGGGCTCACTCAAAAATTCCTCTTATGTGAAAACCCCTAATTTCCCACAGTAGTGACAGGTGAAAAATTGAAAATGCCCGAAATCAAATTCTGCTTCAACAAAAAGATGCGTTGTTCAATGGAGAGTTAGCCTAGCCTCTTTTTGCTGATGATCTTTGGAGGGAGACCCAAAAAGTAAGAAGCTCTAGCTTCTGCAGCTGCATAGTGTCTTCTTCTCGGGTTAGCTCTGATACCATGTTAGATTTTTATCATTTAATCAATATGATCTAGAATCTTATCTGAGAGAATAACATGCACAGCAATAATCACAAGAGACAAGAGACACAGAGTTTTCCACGGGGAAACCATAAAGGAGAAAACCCCGCAACTTCCTGAGATATAGAATGAGCACCAATAGCAAAAGTAAAACCTAAAAACACAAAGATGATCTTTGACAACTGTTCTCTCTCTCACTTATGCGAGCTCCTCTTCTCTCACTCATGCGCTACAGTTGAGTGAGTGGGTGTTTCAAATAGGGAGTCTCACTCTCTATTTATACTAGTTTTCCACTTGACAATTACTCACCAGGGCCGACCTCACTAGGAGAGTCTAATAGCCCTAATACCCCTCAACTATGGGGACTATTGCCCCGACTTACAACAGAGGGTTAACCTCTATGACTTTACATGACTTTATTATATTAATGATTCTCTCGATAGGAACATCGAGGTACAATGAAATACAACATAAGATATACAAGTGAATACATTCCGAAGTTACAAATACATCAACACTTCAAACTTTCCTTTTGCTAAGGGTTTGGTCAGAATATCAGCAACCTACTAATCTGTGCATACATACTGCAACTTTATCACCCCCTTTTAAATCATGTCTCGAATGAAGTGATATTTGATCTCAATGTGCTTTCTCCTATCCTGAAGCATTGGATTCTCGAAGAGCTTGATACAACTCTGATTATCACAATAAATCATTGTGGAATCCAACTTCTCATCAAATAATTCTGTAAGCAATTTGCAAAGCTAGATTGCTTCACAGCTAGCAATACTAGCTATCTTATGCTTTGCCTCTATTGTGTTGAGTGCCATAGAAGTCGGCTTCTTGCTGAACCAGGATATCATTGCTAATCCTGAGCTAAAGTAGTTCTCTGAGGTGCTCTTCCTGTCAAATGCACTTCCTACCCAATCTAGCTCTGTATACCCCTACAGCTTCACCTCACCATCTCCAAGGTATCTCAACCCACATTCCACTGTGCCCCTCATGTATTTGAGCACATGTTTTGCTGCTACCCAATGCTCCTACCTTTTACTGAAAGATATCAAACCTCTAAAGAAGTTTCCAAACTACATGGCATTGATGAGCAGCATCATAGATTCTGAACCTTCTAGTTATTAGTGTTGATTTTTGTACCTTGGAGGTGTTCCCCTAGTGACTTTGTGCCTAAGTCATTAAATGGGGAAAAGTGACATGGCCCTTATCATTGATTTCATGTGATATGAAATTAAGTTCACTTTATGAGATATAAAGTGACTTCTTAATTATTTAATGAGAAGTGAGTGAAATTATCTTTTATGGTGAGAAAAAATGATTTTCTCTCATCCATTGATTTGACATTCCAAGATTCAATCCAGGCATGTGGATCTTGTGATGATCCAGGTTCACATACCCTCATTGAATGAACAAAAATGTTGGGTCAATCAAAGAGGCATATTACTCCATGAGCATTTGGAGAGGTCGACTTCTTAAGACACTTGCACAAAAGTTCTAGCATGTTTTCTGAGGCATTAAGGCACTGTTTTCGAGACTGAACAGTGGCGTGGCCTATGAGATAAGTTCGTCATTAATGCTGAAAAAGACACTGTTGTACATTTATTTTATCATAAATAAAAATACTCTCACACAGGTTCTCCCCCCTTGGGAGGGTTTCCTAAGGCATTTGCCCAAAAATCTCTGAGTCTGATTTTTCTTTACTGTATGTGGCCATTTAAACTCTGCTCAGAAGTTTGTAATTTCCCATGTGTTTCAATTTCTAAATGTGTTTATGAGTGAAATTCATTTTCAGAAGTCAATGATGAATGGGTTTGGGCATTAATCTATGACATTCAGTGAAAATTGAAACCGGGTTGAAGAACATATTTTTTACATTTAGGAGGCAACATACTAATAGTTTTGGAGGGATGCCATGGTGGCAGAGTACACCTGCATCATGAAGAATGATGTATGGGACATTGTGCCTAGACTACAGAGGAAATTAGTAGTGACTTCCAAGTGGCTCGGGCTCTACAAGATCAAACATGCAGTAGACGGCAACGTAGAAAAGTACAAAGCAAGGTTTGTGGTGAGAGGGTTCTCATAGAAAGGAGTGGACTACGAGAAAACTTTTGCTCCAGTCACTTGGTACACTTCCTTTAGAGCAATGATGTCTTCAGTTTCCATGATGGGATGGAGGATACATCAGATGGATGTAAAGACAACTTTTCTCAATTGGATAATTAAGGAAGAAGTGTACATAGAGTAGCCTCAGGGATTTGAGATCAGTTGGAAGGAAGCCGGTGTTTGCAGGCTGAAAAAGGCCTTGTATAGACTCAAGCAGGCATCGAAAGCAAGGTATTGGATTCACCAAAAGAGAAGCAAATCCCAACTTATATTTCATACTTGTTGATTATGATTTGCTTATTTTGGCGCTATATGTAGATGACCTGTTTCTTACAAGTTTAGAGAAACTCATTGCAGGGTTCAAGCCAAATATGGCAAATTGAGTTCAAGATGAATCTCAACTATACATCTCACTATGAGATTAGGGTTACACTTGTTGCATGATTACACTTAGCATCTTACTTATTATTGGGTCAGATGTATTGCAAGATGAACAAGCTCAACGTACATGAACAATAGGTTTATTTTCATGTTATTAGTGTCATTGTTGGCTTATGCCTTTTCCTTGTAAAGCCATTTTTGAGATATTTTCGATGTAATAGACTATATGAATATTGTGCGTGGTGTTTAGGGATATAAATATATATCCACCCTACCTCATAGTTTTATCTTGTTAGTCTTCACAACAGGTACAACCAAAATAATCAAAATTCTCAACACTCCTTCGAGATCACACGTCCCCTTGAAGGAAATTCTTGCTATAAATTTTCACACCCTAGGTGATTGTTGTTCTATCTTTCTCATTGATTAAATAAATCAAATATGAACTTATTTAACCACGGAAATAAATATGTATGAACATGCAACAATCACACATATAGCTGAAAATGAACAGCGAAAGGCGAAAGCATAAACATGATACACAAGAATTCTACCATTCAAATCAGCTTATCATTTAATAATCAAAACTTACAAGGACACCTCAACAAAGAATCATGGGCTCCTTTTCTGATGAAATATTTGATACCCATCCTACTGTGCAAAACTTTTGAGAAATGTATAATGAACCTCCTTGTTCATTTTGTTGTGCTTATAATGCCATGTACTTCACTACTACATTTATCTTGGGAATTAAATTGCTTTCAATACCTGACACCTAAATAACGTGGCCAGTCTCAGCCCCATCCCAACAGCGAGATGACTTCATCCAAATCATAGTAGCCAACTCCCCACTCCACGCAGTGGCACACTAACCATTGTAGCTCCTCTTCCAGTTCTTCCTTCAAATTGAGTACTATTTTGAGGTTTCTCCATTCGACTTCAAATGTTAGGAGAGATGTTTCTAGTGCTCCCAGTGCACCATGACATATTCATTGTTTTTGTATCATGGTTTCCAGATCCACTACCCTACTACAATTATCTTTTGTATGAGCTCTCTTTGAACATCTATCTTCTAGGTCGACTCTTCAGGGAGATTTTAAGCTACAGACCTCAACTCCTACACACCCTGCCTCGCCTTCAGATGACCAGGAAGATCACATCATACTTTCATGTTTATCTATCACAGTAGAGCAACAAGCGGTGAGCTAAGGGCCATAGTACTTCAAGTAGTAGAGTTGTGAGACCTCGGGCCTCCTCTCAGCCTCTTTTTTTAGGAGATTGATCAATATCTTTGACACCAACTCAAAGGTGTTGAACAACACATCATTCCACCCAGAACGTGATAGACCAGCTACAGGCAAATCCGATACACTCATTGGATTCCTTCCCAACACTTCCCATCTCCAGCAGAGCAGTCAAAGATCTATCTAGAGTTTCTTCCCTTCGGCCTCAAATGCTAGGAGTGTTCCTTGCTCCTACACCCCCCCTAGGATCATCCAACGAGACACCTTGACAACTCTAGAGGACTCTGATAGCGGTAGCGATCCAATGCCCCGAGCGCCCCCATCGTCATTAGTTAATTGGCTCCAACGTTCTTGACTTCATCAACCTCATATTTGTCTTCACCTACATCACCATGCGTTATCACAACTTTATACATGTTTAAGAGGAAGTCTTGTTGCTTGTTGCTTGCATCTTTCTCTCTTTATTTAACTCTATTATGGGTTTAGTTCAAGAATTATCTATGAGTTGTGT
>LPNX010073411.1:0-134397 GCA_001517045.1 Pseudotsuga menziesii | reverse complement strand
TTCAAATCTTCTTCACCTACACAAAAAACACTTCTTAGAGCTCTCTCCACAATTGCAAATGACAAAAAATAAGTCAAAATTTGGTTTTAAAGTGGTCCCAGGCATCCCTTCTGCCAAAAAAGTGCCCTATTTTCAGGACACGTCTTAACAATCATGGGACACGCGTGTCCGAAATCAAGACACCCTGGAGAGACGTGTCCAAAACGCTATGTCAGTGTGTCCGTGTCAGACACGCAGACACGGGACACGCTACCCTTTATGGATGGGTCTGGTATTACAGCATTGTACCCATACTGATTGTATATTTTTAGTCCCACTGACCTACTTTTGTGGTCATTCATTGGACATTACTAAAATTATCTTATCTTATCTTATATCCATCTTTGGAGTTAGTTGTGTTTGATTTTTTAGGTTAGAGTCTTGCCTCTTGCTTATTTATAGGAGCCACCTTGGCGCTCCCACTTTCTATTGACATCAAGGTGCCACACAGTCCCATTGACCTACTGTTGTGGTCATATGTTGGACATTAATAAAATTATCTTATCTCATCTTATCTTATTAAGCTGAATATTAAGGGGACAATTAGATGGGTTCATAATCATGAAGAATGGCAACTATCTCCTCTACAACATTGAAGGCAAGAATAAAAATCACAGCATGAAGGAATACATCTCAAGTAACTAATAATTGTTGAGAATGCATATAAAAATTGCATAAAAATAACTGTACCGGCAAAGTGAGAAAGCACGCATAAAAATGCATTGCATTACTTTTTCAAAAAAATACAATACATGAGTACAAAACTCTAGGTGACGGTTCACTTTTCACTTAATTAATACTTAATCAAAGAGTGTAACATAAGATAATCTAATTTATAAACATCAACTATGTGCCATGTACTTGTTAAAATTCAAAACCCTAGGTGATTTATGTCCTTGTTCTCAACTAAATAAAATTGGTATGTAATAGTAGAAATAAATTTTCACTTAGCAATCAATAATCACACATATAGTTGGATGGTAAACAACAAAAGCAAAAACACGATAGATAGATAATTACTCCTTAAAATCAGATTTTTTTTATAAATCAAATCTTACAAAAAAACCTCCACAAAGAATCAAACTAGCAGTCGTACAATACACCAAAACAACAAATTTGCACATTTACCAAGAAAACTTTGCTTGTTGGAAACAAGAAAAATTGTTTGTAGCCTGTTGGCCTACTATATGGTCCTATGCGTACCAATGTACCTATTGTTCTGTACGAGTGTGCAGACGTGGTTGTACGAATCTGTACGAGCCAACCTATTGGCCTACTATATGGTCCTATGCGTACCAATGTACCTATTGTTCCTATGAGTGTACAGGCATGGTTATACATATCCGTACGAGTGTACAGACATGGTTGTACGAATCTGTACAAGTGTACGGACAGGTCTATACGGATCCATACAACTGTATGGAATTGACTTTACGAACATGTATGTTCTTTCTCTTGCATGTTATTCCTCTCCTATGCTCTACACCTACTGACATGATGAAATAGGCCACCTCCTGACAAACTTGTCTTTGAATGAATGAATGTATGTCTTAACCCTCTATATTGACCTGGGTTTATACTTGGTCTAAAACCGTAATCTCACGGTGAGATGTATAGTTGAGATTCATCTAAATCACTAATGTATATAATGCACTTTATTAAACTCAAGAGCTAAATATAAAACTTTCACTTTATTACTAAAGTGAATTACAAAATAGATTTGACTCAAACTACTTCCAACATGTTTGGCACTAAACTTGTGAAGATGTCCCTACCCAAGCTACAATCTTCAACACTCCCTCTTAGAGGAAGGAATTCTGCACTAATCCATATTTTTCTTTGATGCTTCAAACTTTGCTTTTGCTAAGGCATTAGAAGAAATTTCAACTCAAAATGGGCCTTTTAACTCTAATTCAAATTCCATGTCATCATGTGTTAGCCAATGAAATTGCTTTAAATTTGAAATATTGTATAGGTCTTGAACATTTTTTTAATATAAATTTGGGGATAGGTATCATAAAAAAAATACCTTTTTTGTTTGTATTTTCGACATATCTCCCCGTGTTTTTACTCAAATTTCGATCGGGAAAGCTCTTTGGATGTGGAATTAAATTCCGCATCCAACGAGTACCCACTCGACATCCATCATCACGTTTTTTCAGGTATTTCTTGTTTTTGGGGTAGCAAGGTCTGTCAAAAGTATGTCGAGTGGGTACTCGTTGGATGCGGAACAACAAGCTCTCTCAATCAAAATTTGAGTAAAAACACGAGGAGATATGTCGAAAATACAAACAAAAAAGTAGTTTTTTTCTTTTCTTCCTCCAAAATTAATATATATTATTTTATTATTTTATTAATTTTTTTTAGGAGGCCCATTTTGAGTTGAAATTTCCTCTAATGGTTTGGTCAAAATATCAGCAACCTACTAATCTGTACATACATACTACAGCTTTACTACCCCCTTCTTAATCATGTCTTGAATGAAGTGATATATGATCTTAATGTGCTTTCTCCTATCATGACGAACTAAATTCTTCGAGAGTTTGATACAACTTTGATTATCACAATAAATAACTATGGGATTCAACTCCTAATCAGATAATTCTGCAAGCAACTTGCAAAGCTAGATGGCTTCACAACTAGCAATACTAGCTGCCATATGCTCTTCCTCCGTTGAGCTAAGTGTCACGAAAGTCTACTTCATGCTGAAGCAGGATATTATCGCTAATCCCGAGCTAAAGCAACACCCTAAGGTGCTCTTTCTATCAGATGCACTTCTTGCCCAATCTGGCTCTGTATACCCTTGCAGCTTCACCTCGCCATCTCTTAGGTATCTCAACCGATATTCCACTATGCCCCTCAAGTATTTGAGCACATGTTTGCTGCTACCCAATGCTCCTTCCTTCACTCCACCATGAACTAATTCAAGGTGTTCACTACAAAACATATATCTGGCCCAATGTTGAGTAGATACGTCAAGGAATCTATCAATTGCATGTACAATGCAGGATCCACTATATCTGAATGTGAAATTGTTACCTTCTTCAAATTAGTGATCATAGGCATGGTCATAGGTGTACAATCTTCCATTCAATATCTCGACTACATACTTACCCTGCCCAAGGAAGATCTCCCCTGGTCTCTGCACAACCCCCAACCCCAAGAGGTAACGCATCATGCTAATGTCCTCCGTCTCAAACTCAATTGCCATATCTGCCTTAAACCTGGCAATGAGATTCTCTAAACCTGCAATGAGATTCTCTAAACCTGTAAGAAACGGGTCATCTACATACAACACAAAAATAAGCAAATCGGCATCAACAAATATGAAATATAAGTTGGAATTTGCTTCACTTTTGGTGAAGCCCATACTCTACAAGTATCCATCGATCCTTGAATACCATGCTCTCGATGCCTACTTGAGTCCATACAAGGCCTTTTTCAACTTGCAAAAATAGGCCTCCTTCCCAATAATCTCAAATCCCCAAGGCTACTCTATGTACATTTCTTCCTCAATTATCCAATTGAGAAAAGTTGTCTTCACATCGATCTGATGTATCTTCCATCCCATAATGGAAACTAAAGACATCACTACTCTAACGGAAGTGTAACAAGCAACTGGAGCAAACGTCTCCTTGTAGTCCACTCCCTATTTCTATTAGCACCCTCTCACCACACATCAATTTGTACTTTTCTATGTTGCCATCTACTGCATGCTTGCTCTGGTAGAGCCACCTGAAAGTAACTCCTAATTTCTCCTCTAGTCTACGAACAATGTCCCATACATCATTCTTCATAATGGAGGTGTACTCTGCCACCATGGCATCCCTCCAAAACTATTAGTCATCTCCAAGTTGATCACAACCTGCATGGCCTTCATCAAGTAACTGATGATTGTGTCTGATCTAGTCATCTTCGTTGATCCTAGTCTGTTATGCAATATCATCTTCATGTTTATGTTCTCACTCTAGTAAAGGATAACCATGGCATCGAACATCTCCTTCACAGTGTTCTTGTCGAATATGAGGGACCAAATGATCCTTTATAGCATACGTAAACATCTGCTTGACTTTTACTTCTTTCTTGTTGTGAACTGCCAAAGCCTGCAAATATGTCGATGCAGTCACTACATCCTTGACAAAATCTCAGAGATCATTCTCTTCTAATAGAAGAATTTCCCTAACTTTCCATGATAGGAAATTCGAGGCACCTTCCAATCTATCCTCGAACCTGAGGCAACATAGGTTGTTACTTTTATTTGTTTGCCAAAGAGAGGAAATTCGAGGCACCTTCCAATCTATCCTTGAACCTGAGGCAACATAGGTTGTTACTTTTATTTGTTTGCCAAAGAGAGTTCTAATGTTAATTATTTTCAAAGCAAAGCAGGATTTTTTACAAGAGATGCGATTTAACAAACCTTAGGAAATCTCAGATGCAATTGGGGAAGATACAAAATATAGGACTATACAGATGTTTATAAATCTGACAATAAGCACCCTTGCTAAATGAATTCACTGTAAATTCCAAGTTTAAAGGGCATCCATATTAAAGTAATCTTGATTCCTAGATATAACTTAACCAAAGTATCCTGACAACATCCGTCCTAGTATATAAAACATAAACAAAATGTAAATCTTAATTTCAGCAAATTTTGAGCTAATTAAGAAAACAAGATTTAAATACTTACCACACATAATCGATGTTCTGGAAAGCATATGCATTCACCAGAGACTGGAACTTTATGCACGAAACAATAAAGCTTAGTTGCCTGAAATCACAATTGCTTTAAGCAGGTTAATATTATTGTAAAAATTTAAAATATACAGAAAACTAATCAATTTTACTTCATATGATTAAGGTACACAACAACCAAACCAAAAATCCCAACCCAAATAGTCAAATACAAATACAAATTCAAAACAGGTGAAGGCAAAGCATGAATGTATGGAGACCAGAGTCCAAACAAAGGCATTCCTGAAAGCTACCTGACTAATTTGATATTGCAGAGAATCGATCTCTAAGATGCTGAAATTTGAATAGATTGATATTGCATAGAATCGATCACAACCAGCAATCAAAAACATAGAATACTTGATGGAAAAATGCAGATAACTGATTATTGCATAAACTCAAGTTTATCAGCACCTTGCAGCTTCATCACCCAATTAAGATTATAAGAGTAACAAGGGTTTACAAACAAAATCTTAACTCCAATACAAATGGTGCCTACAAAAGCTTTGACCTGGCTGACAAACAACTCCTGCATGAGCCATTACTAATAACAAGCTGTATATTGTTAGAATTAATGCTCATTTTCTATACTGGTTGCCATGTCAACATTGCAAAATTAGGATGCCTACATCAGTGGTGCAGCATTGGTATTTCCACATCAGCATTACCACACCAGCATCTGCCATAATTTTATGATGAAGATATACTTTAGACAATTAGTTTAGTAGATCTTTGATGAAATAAGGCATGCACACAGATTGCGTGAACTTCTATTAGACAGGATAAGTTTCTACAGACGCAAACCAGTAAGACTGTCATGGACATACACATTGGAAGCAGCTTACTCATGGATTGCTAGACCCTGTCTGGATGCTTACATTGCACATTTCCTTGGAGTGTTGGAGACTTAGATGGCATGATGACAATCTTCATGATGTGAACATGGTTGCTTGCTTGGGATGGCAACTCACCTTAGAGGAGAATTGGGCATCTTGGAGAAGGGAATTGAACAGATGGCATGGGGACACTTGGTTTCTTGCTTGGAAACTTGTGCTTGACTTGAGGATGCTCAGGCTGAAGCATGATCATGTAGGTGGGCTAGACTCAAAGACACACATGGCTTAAGAGGGAGCATTGAAGCATTGGAGGCCTTTAAAAGAGGAGCATTGGACCTTTCTTAAGGAGCGCTAAGCCTTGGACCCTTGCTTGTTGGACGTGCATGCCTTGGATCTTGGCATGTATCACTTGGAGACTGGAGTTGGAGTGCTTCACATGTGGGCCTATCATTTATTTAGTTAGGTTGCTTGCAGTGGACTAGGTCCACTTGTTAATATCGGGCTCCGTAACCTTTCATTTGAAATAAAGGAAGGAGAGAATCCTTTGAGACAATTCAACCTCATTCACTCACATTATCACATACTTGTGTTATAGATGTGAGGGAGAGTGAGCTAGTCATTTTGTACTCTTCTTCATTTATATTTTCTCTTTGCCCTAAGTGCTAGGGTTCTTAAGGGAATTCAAGGAGAGACTAGAGTTAGGGTTTTTCCCTAAGAAGGGAAGGGAAGCTATGGTTTGGGATAGCCAATGTTCCACCAAATTTCGAGAAGAGCAAATGTGGGAGCAGGGAAACACACTTCGATGAGATCGGTGTAATACTTTACTCCACCAAGATTGATTTTGTAATCTTGCAGGCCTTCCATCTTTGCTTGGCTGAATAGCTTTCATCGCATTTGATGAAATCTGATGACCTGGAATGCCAACAAACAGAACCAGCACATCAACAGAGACTCTAGTAAGATCCAAAAGTGTTTCACTTCAGGTACTTAAAGCAATTTCTTATTTTTTAATATTGCTCCTTTTAACAAACTTTCTCAATAATTGGCGGGATGAAATAATCGATTGCTTCACGGTTCAGCGCTGCCTTTATGCTTGCTCGCTGAACCCTCAAATTTTAGGGAGCATCGTTGGGGGTGTCAAGTTCCCCTGGCATAGAGAATCCCATCTCTAAAATTATAAAAATAAAATAAAAATTTAAAGATATGAAAGCATAAATAATACATCTAACTGTATTTCATCGTGAAAAGTTTTATATGTTTTATAGCATTTTAGGTTTTAAGGCTTCATTTTTTTATACTTTTTTCAAATCCTTTTTTAGAGGGGACGCTTGTACGTCATAGAAGGAGAGAATCCTTTGATACAATTCAGCCTCATTCACTCATATTATCACATACCTGTATTATAGATGTGAGATGGCGAACTAATCTTTTGTACTCTTCTTCATTTGTATTTTCTCTTTGTCTTGAGTGCTAGGGTTCTTGAGGGAACTCAAGGAGAGCCTAGGGTTAGGGTTATGCCCTAAGAAGGGAAGGGTAGCTATGGTTTAGGATAGCCAATGTTCCACCCAGTTTCAGGAAGTGAGAACGTGGGAGCAGGGAAACGCATCTAGGGGACATGTGGAAACAATTGCCAAATTTTAGGGAGCATCTCTAAAATTCTAAAAAAGAAGAAAAAAATTAAAATAAATAAATAAAAAATTGAAGATATGAAAACATAAATAATACATCTAATTGTATTTCATAATGAAAAGTTTTATATGTCTTTAGCATTTTATGTTTTAGGGCTTCATTTTTTTTATATTTTTTCAAATCGTTTTTTTTAAGGGGGGAGCACCTAGGTGTCGTAGATTTTGGGTGGGAAAGCACCCAAGTGTCCCACACACAAGCACAGGGTCTTGTCACCATACAAACTAGCATCTTGAGATGAAAGCCCCAACACCAATGATGGCTTATGTATTAACAAGAGGGAGGCCACTGTCACCTCATCAACCTTATGCTCTTTAGTCTAGCTCTTCTCTAGCTCAAAGGAGGAGTCCCTACTAAAAATCACTAGGGCTTAGCATTTATGCACAAGGTGAATTTGAAGGGTAGCCCTAACAAAACAAGATTTTTCTAAAAGTATAAGATAACGATGATGAAGGGATTGGAGACATGTGCCTTATCAAATTGACAAATGGAGTCACTCAAGGATAATAATGAAGAGCTTATTAACAACCCAAGGATAGCTAGGTTTGAGAGCCAACTCCTACCATATCCAAGAAAGATCAAATTTATCCTAAGATCTACAAGGGGACAACTAGAGTGGTATCTTGAACACTAACTTGGGCATAATATTCATCAAGCATGGAATTATAGGGCATACTATCAAGAGTTGAAAATACACCACCCATTGAATATGTTAGTTCATGTTTTTTATTATCATTGTTTTCGCTCCAAGAGGATTTTTCAAATTTTTTCAGCTTTGGTGAAGTTCTTCGGCTCTGATCCGATCTTTCTTGCCCAGCCTTTGCTTAGACTCTGTAGGAATCAGTGGCTCAATTGCAATTACAGGTTGGTTCTGCAGGTAGCTGAACGGGGGTTGTTGCAGAGTCTTGTTCCACTGGTTGCATGTTTGGCTGTGTGTTTTGGAGCGCTCCTTGGCTCTGGTCTATCCCACACTGAACTGGCTGGAAACGATGGAGGAATTCGTGATAACCTAGGAGCACATTTTCCATAGTTTTGAGTTTGGATTTAAGAGTTTCTTGATACTGCTTCTGAATATCTCTGCGGGGTCTTGTTTTTCAGTGCTTTGAGAGTTTTTTCCATGGCTGCTGGAGGGGGTTCCTCCCCTCCCCTGAACTCACTGCTTTCAAGAGATTGGTTGCAGCAAGCTGCAATAGGAAGCCCAATCAGAACCAGCAGACATTTGTCAAGAAATTACACAATATTCCATCGATGGATCTACCTGCGGAACAACCTTGCTGAACAGCCATGGATATTGCAAATCGGGGTCTTATTGGCCAGTTTACTGGTCTTTGGCCATCTCCCAAGGCAATCGATGGGTGGGTTCAAAGAAATTGGAAACCCCTTATCCCAGAAGGCATACACAGCAATCTGCTAGGTAAAGGATATTATGTTTTTTCTTTTTGAAAATTCAAAAGATAGAGATTTAATTTTTAGAAACGGACCATATTTCATGGGCTCTCAAGGGCTTTACTTGAATAAGTGGACTCCAGACTTTGATCCAAATCAAGATGTCCCTTCTGTTGTTCCTGTATGGGTTAGGCTATTGCATCTTCCTCTTCATTGCTGGAATTCAGAATCTCTTGAAGCTATAGGAAACACTTTGAGGAAGTATATTGATAGGGCTAAAAGAAGAGAACAATACACTTGTGCTCAAATATGTGTTGAAGTGTATTTGGAGGTAGGGCTTCCTGAAGCAATTAAGTTGACAGTAGCAGATTGGTCACATGTGTAGGAGCTTGATTATGAGCAATTGCCTTTTAACTGCAGACATTGTCATGACTATGGGCATTTTGTCAGATCATGCAAGAAGAAAGCTGATGAAGAAGTTGCCAAAGAGAAGGGAGAACAATGGACACAAGTCCAAAAAACAAGTACAGCAAAGCAAGGAAATAATTCAAAGGGAAAAAGAGCAGAAATCGGGTCGGGTAGCATTCCCACCAAACAAAAACAGAATGAAATTGGAGCAGCTATGAATAAAATAACAACACAAAACAATTTCGATGTTTTGAGCAATCCAGAAGAACAAGTGCCTTCAGTTCTTGAAGAGGGAGAAGTTCCTCAATTTCAAGATCAAATACGAGAAGAAAATAAAGAATCAGCTGAGTCGAATCTAGACTCTCCTGCTGATGGACACTCTCCCACATATGCAGAAATGGCAAAAAAAGAAACCCATGGATAATTTTGGCTCATCTGAAGAAGAATCTCTTGAGAGGTCATCAAAAAAAGAACGTAAATCTCTTAAGAAGGTTCGGGAGGAAGAAGCCGAACGTCTGAAGATGCAGGGAAGTCAAGCTACAATCGAGATGTCAATTTCCAGGAATACCCAGGCTAGACCTTCAAAAGGAGGCCCTCTTCCTGCTGTCAATAATAAATAATGAACATTGTCTCTTGGAATTGCAGAGGGCTTGGAAATTCATCGAAAGTTGAAGCTGTTAAAGATCTCTTAAGAATGGGTTCTCCTAATATTCTTCTGCTCCAATAGACAAAAATAGACGAGGATAGCCTCCTATCCCTAAGCAAAAAGAACTGGAAAAAGAATGCAGGGAAGGTTGTGAGTGCTCAAGGTTCTTCTGGTGGAATTGCAACCTTGTGGACAGAGGATCTTTTCTCCCTGGAAAACTCTCTTGTAACTCAGCACTAGATTTTTTCCGAACTCCGACACATTCCAAGTAAGATTTCCCTTGCTATTTTTAACCTCTACGTACCTGTCAATTTCCAAAAGAAAAGAGAATGTTGGACTTCTCTAACATACTTTCTTGCTGCTAATTCTCTTTCCAATATTATTGTGGTTGGTGATTTAAACATCAGAATGGACCCTAAAGAGAAAAAAGGAGGAGTCTGCAGGAGATATCCCATGCTCAAAACGGTGGAGAATCTCATTTTATTTTGGAAACTGATTGATTTTAAACCAAAAAAAGGCAGATACACCTAGACTAATAATCAAACTGGAGCAACAAACATCTCTGCCAAGTTGGATCGATTTCTGGTTCAAAGCTCTTTTTTTATGGAAAAAAAAATTATTTCCTCCAGTATCTTGCCCAAGCTTACTTCGGATCATAAGCCGATAATGTTGCAACTAGAAGATGAAGAGGATCTCGCCCCCATTCTCTTTCAGTTCAATCCACTGTGGATAGGCCGAGATGGTTTTATGAGTATTATATCCAAGGCGTGGGATCTCCCAGTCTTTGGATCGCCAAACTATGTGTGGGAGAGGAAACTTAAAAACACCAAAGTTGTGTTAAAGGAATGAGTTAAGCACTCTCATAAAAATCCAATCAGCGAAAGGAAAGAAGCCCTAGAAAGATTGGAGGAGTTTCAATTGGAAATGGAAGAATCAGAAATCACCTCTGCCATGTCGAAAAAAGAGCAAAAAGCACAATTTAAGTCCTTTCGAGCATTAAGGCAAGAAGAAGAATATTGTAGATTGACGTCACGTAGTACATGGTTGAAAGCAGGAGAACGAAATACCTCTTTTTTCCACAAACATACAGAGCTAGACTTTCCCAAAATCATATTGCGGAAATCTCCTCTGTCTGATGAAACTTTTAAAGGCATTTCTCAAATTATACATGCGGATGAAGTACATTTTCAGAGCCTATATAGAGAAGTTGGCTCTATTGATTCAGATTTAGCCTTTGATTTTTTGTCCAACATTCCTTGTTTGGTAAGTGAGGAGGAAAATGTTGAGTTAATGAAGCTTATTTCGGAGGAAGGGATCATTGATGTTATATGGTCTATGGAGCCAGATAAAGCCCCAAACCCTGACGGATTCTCTTTTCATTTTTATAGAGTTTGTTGGACAGTAATCAGAAAAGATTTACGCTGGATGGTAAAAGCATTTCAATTAAGAGCCAAAGTGGGTGGATGCACCGATTCCACATTCCTTGCATTAATTCCTAAAGAAGTTAATCCATCTACTTTTGATCGATTCAGACCTATTTCACTTTGTAATGCTTCTTGTAAAATCTTCTCTAAACTCTTAGCTAATCGGCTCAAACCTCTGCATGGGAAGTTGATATCACCTCTTCAAGGCGGGTTTGTAAAAGGGAGACATATTCTGGACAATGTGATTCAAGTTCAGGAAGCCATGCATTCCATCTTTCAAAGAAAGGAGAAGGGCATGCTAATTAAACTCAATATGGCAAATGCCTTTGACAGGGTAAAGCTATCCTTTCTTTACTTAGTTCTCCATTCATTTGGATTTAGCCCTCTTTTAAATTTGATAAAAGCTTGTATTGATAAACCTTGGATAGCGCCATTAGTAAATGGAAGACCAGCAAACTTCTTTCAAGCAACCAGGGGTCTTCGACCAGGCTGTCCACTCTCATCGTTTTTGTATATTCTAATGGTTGATACTTTGAGTAGAAAGTTAACTGCAGGGAAAAATGACGAGATTATTCTGAGCGTCAATTTAGCAAGTGGAGTTGAAGCTATCAACCATGCACTCTTTGCGGATGATACTTTGCTTCTGGGAGGGACTTCACTAAAGATGACAAGAGTTTTTTCAGAAATTATGCAACATTTTTGTATTATCTCAGGGGCTCTTATCAACATCCATAAGAGTGTCGTGTATGGCTGGAATGTAGATCACTCAACAGTTGCAAATATATCATAGATTTTAGGCTTTGAAGGATATGCTATATGGGACAAGGTTAAATATTTGGGTCTTCCATTAACCTTGGGACAAAACAACCCTTCTCTCTGACTGGAAATCATTAGCAAGATAAAAGCAAATATTGCCTCGTGGGGTGGCCATTGGCTCACGGAGGCAGGGAAGCTTATTTTGATTAAGTCAATTCTCTCAGCTCTTTCTATTTACCAATCATCTCTTCTCTTGGCTCCAAAAGCGATTATGGATCAGATATCCAAGCTGATCAGAGACTTCCTCTGGAGAGGTGGTAAAGGAAATCAAAACCGAATGCATTTGGTTAAATGGGATATTATTAAAAGACCTGTACTAGAAGGTGGATTGCAAATTAGAGATCCGGGTTTGGCTAATTTAGCTATGGGAGGCAAATTGCTATGGCAGCTTTTCTCTAATAAAAAGCATCTGGTCAGTCAAATTTTCTGGAAAAAATATCTTAATGAAGGAACTCTAAGAAATCTACAGATGACAAATACCCCTAAAGGCTCTACTACATGGAATTTATGAAGAAGAGGACTTGAATTCTTTAATCAGCATCTTTATCGTATACCAGGAAATGGCAGAAAGACATTTCTGTGGGATGACAAAATAAAAGGCAGCCCTCCTCTAAACACTGATTTATCTCTTACTGAGATTAAGCTCTAGCTGGTTAACAAAGGTCTTTTAAGACTGTCGGATATTATTTCTTGGGACAAAAAAGGAAATTGGGTTGCGTGGGCTTTCCCAAATCTGCCAGAACGTGGCCATCCCAATCTTCTTGCTCAACAGAACTCGTTGTTGAATAAACTGTCTGGTCTGGCTCCCATTCACTTATCGTGCAAGGATGTGTGGGGTTGGGGATCTTCTGGCAAATACTCAGCTGCTCACAGTTTCCAAGTAATGCAGACTTCCACTAGTTCATCCCACAACGCAACCTTTTGGAAATCAGTTTGGAATTCTCCTAGCATTCCAAAAGTAATTTTGTTTACTTGGACTCTTATGCACCAAAAAGTATTAACCAGTGAAAATTTGTCAAAACGAGGCTTCTTTGGACCATTTAGATGTTGTTTTGTCTTCAAGATGCCGACACTTCATCTCATATCTTTGTTGGATACGTTTTTACACAAAAAGTTTGGGCACATTTCTTGTGTGGGTTGTCTTATTTTTTTGTTCCTTCAAATTCTGAACCTATTAGTCTTTTTAAAAATTGGCAGACAAGGTATCCTGGTCTTCTTTCAACCAGTCATAAATGGAGGAAAATATGGCAAGCCATCCCAAAATTTTTATGGTGGAAATTTGGTTAGCAAGAAATGATTCGATTTTTAACAGTAATGTCACGAAACCAGAAATTGTAGCAATAAAAGCTAAGGCTCTTCTTTTGGAAGTAGTGGGAAAGTCTCAAATTGATGCCATTAAACTTGAAGCTGAGCATAAATGGCTTGGATCGCTGCATGGGGATAAAATTCAGTTGGGTTCAGGCAGGCATGTTATTAACCAATTTGGCAAATTAGAATTACGGAAAAGGAATTTATAGAATGGTGGCAAAAGAAAAATAAAGTCTCAATCTTCTTCAATGGAGCGGCAAAAGGAAATCTGAGGAAAGCTGGGGCAGGGGGACTAATTTTCTACCCAGGAGGAAGATTAGAAACCAACTTCAGCTAGGGAGTAGGACAACTTACACATAACCAAGCAGAATTGTTTGCACTTCTAAAAGCATGTCAACTTGCAAAGGCAGCTGGACATAACAACATTCAAATATTTGGAGATTCAAAAATTATAATAAAAGTCTTAAACTCTGCTGCAAAGTTCAACAACCTCAGTTTGAACGTGGCTATGCAAAGGCTGCATTTCATTTTGATAGACTGTGTTTTTGTTACCTCTTATCACATTCTTCGTGATTTGAATAAGTTGGCAGACTACAAAGCAAATCAGGGCTTCTTTCTTCCTCCAAGAATGCTAAGCTTGAATAAAGGTCCTAGTTCGATGCATCCCATTCCATAATCTTGAAATGAGAAGATCTGGAAACAAGGAACTGTATATTTCGGAATAGTTGTAATTGGGTGAAGGCCCAACAAATTCTTTATCAATAAAAAATAAAAATAAAAATAAAACGTTTTGGTTAAAAAAAATACATCACCCATTCAACCATAAACCCAAATAAATTCAACCTTGCAAGGCAAAGAGCTCACTTGCAAATAATCCCAAGCAAGAAACCATTGTTGATCCAAAAGAGACACCATAGCATTAGCAATCTTTCCTCATCATAGCGATAGCATCAAAGATCCATAAGTGCCAAGAGATATTTCATTGAGTCTTAGTGGAATTTCTCCCCCAATCCAAACATGAGAAATGAATTAGAGAGCCAACCCCTATATAGGTTGTAGCTCTATCTCATTTTACAATAAAATATAAATAAACTAGGCTAAAGCCCTAGATCTAGACTAAGTGGAGTAAACAAATCAAAATACTCCAACAAACTCTAGCAACACCCATGAAATATTGTGATCAAAACCACAAGTAAAATATTCAAGAGAAAAAAGGCCTAAGAAAGGGTGTATCCATCAAATGAGGACAAATGATAATAATTCAGACCTAACCTCCAAAGGTAGGACTCCAAGATAAAGGTCTCAAAAGGTGGGGTGCTTCCACAAATAAGGTGAACGCTCTCCATGAAAAAAGGCTCCAAAAAGCACATGCGACGAAAATACAGTGCAGTTTGTTAAACGACAATTCTTGAATTGCTAACTTCCTCATTATTTATTCGATTTTCTATTATAACCACTTTTCAAAAACCTCGCAACCACTATGCATCTAATGGAATTGAGATGGCACAAGTCTAGACACTTTGTGCAAAGATAATCACTCCCAAAGCTAGGACAACCCTCCAAAAAGTCCCATCAAAAATGGCTTAAATTAGTGTGTACAACCCTCCAAAGGGTGGGTGCTCATTAAGGGAAAACCAATGAATGTAGAACAAATGAACAAGTGCAAGAGGTTTCTTTCATACATCAAAGGGTCAAACCCTCGACCAACATATAGATCTATGTGCAATACTCCATCAAGTAGAGAAGAGATTCAACACATGTGCAATGAATGTCCACATAGCAACCAATCCCCAACCTCCATGCCAACTCATCAATCCATGAACCAAGGAGACCATCAATCAAAAATAGGAGCATCCAACTCAAGAACAAGTGTCCATAATAGATAAACAACCCATGAGGAATGGGATGGCCCCTTCTACAAGCCACTGTGCCACCACACATGCGACAAGAGAGAAACAAAGATGGGTTCAACCAAAAATATACCCAAAGTGTTATGATGCCACATACGTGCCAAGGATCAAGAATGTTGCACAAGAAAAGTCCTCCCTTGTTAGAAAGTGGCAACAAGGAAGGTTTTTTATCACTGCATGTGTCCTTGCATACTAGAAGACATAAAGCAAGAATCTAAATGTATTAACATGATTTTCCAAAGTTTAGACTTAGGAAAACTACATTAACTTCAACAAGGTTACACGAACCGTGGGTGCGATCGGAATCGGCTGAAGAATTCGATACGAGTGCAGCACGTGGAAGAAATCTTCAAGCCATTGGGTGCGACATTGGGGGCAAGCTCGAGCCAAGTGTTGTCACCTGATACTCAGCTCCTCCATCTAAGCCAACTCCTAGCAAAAGAAGACTAACGGAGCTCCCCTTTCGAAAAAATTTCAATTTTTCAAGTTGTTGTAAGCCTTTGGATCTCGATTTGTAGACCAAAGTGCATTCTTTCATAATTGTAAAAAGCAAATAAGATTTAGAGTAGGCTCATCAGAGCCCACTACTCATCCTCCCTAGGGGGATACACGTCAATGCACCATTTTTGTGATTTGTGATTTTTAGCTAGTTTATTTCGTTTTTCTATTTATGCTTTATTTTGGTGATTAAAATAAAAGAAATACTTACCCCACGCTCTCCCAAGTATCCTGAAAAGGGGAAAGAGATTCGTGGTAGAATTTAATTAAAAAATATTTCCTTTTGTTTCTGCAGTATTTAAAATAAACCCCCTTTCTCTCCCAAGTACGGTTCATGGATAAGGGCTTGCCCAAGTACTGAACCTGGAAAGAGATTCTTGGGATTGCATTTTCTAATCAGACAAATTACGTTCAAAAATCCTTAAAATTAACAAGGCCCTTATCCTCGTATGCTCTACTTCCACTGCAGCTTCGTTTGATCAGTTGGTTGTATCAGAAAAGGATCTGGATGACTAGTAATTAGTTTCATCTTTTAATAAATCTCCTAAACAATGAAAATCCAGTGTTGTGTTTTGCTTCGTGTGGGAAATTGTACAGACGAAGCGGGAACAACTGAAAAGCAACCACGGGGCCCCGTTATGCTACATCCTTGTTGGTGTAGTGTTGAACATCCCCCCGTGACTCCATTCAGCCCACATTTCCTCGTGTGCTACCACACTTAGTGAGTCTGGATATATTCCATGTACCTTTGTGGTATATCAAGAATCCTTCTCCTTTTTAATAATCCATATAATCACCACATTAATAAAATTGACTAAGAATTTACCCACTCCCTTAATCACTCATCTAATAATCTAAAATTTACCAACCGAAACACTGCAATACTTTCACTAAGACTACACTAGCAACCCACATTTGCAAAGCACTCTTTTCATTTTGGCACTGGTCTATTCTGTTCTTTTTTTAATAAGTTAATCTCGCAATGTGTCTTGAATGATGTGTGTCTATTTGACTAAGGATTGCTAAAAGTAATTTTACTTGCAACAGTTGGTGAGTAATATTCAAATTCATTCCATTTCAAAACTCCTAGAAAATCTGTTGCTTCCTACTTTCATAGTTAGAAACAACCTTAGATTTATTTTTCATAAGGTCCACCCCCCTTGGCTTCACTAGGAGTTGCAATAGACGGAAGAGCCAAGTATCAAGTGACAGCACTTGGCTCAAGCTTGCCCCCAAGGTCACACCCAGTGACTTGAAGATTTTTTCCACGTTACCCGAGGTGCGAATTAGGCAGCAATAAGGTTCAAATGTAATTTCCACTTTATATCAACGATTTATGAACTTTGAAGCAACGTGCATGTTAATTGTACTTGTTACTTATTGAAATTGAATGCTAGTGAAAAATAAATTGATTTAATTTTTTATTTTATATATATATATATATATACACACAGTACCCCTGACGTACCCAAGTACCATTTTTCAAAAAGTGGTCCCCGTCCCCGTCCCCATACCCAAGTTTCCTGGCAACTTAATTTATACATCTTCTATGGTCTAGCCCTTGGACAAAACCTTAAACAAATATGGCTTAAAAATTGCTTAGTTCATTTCTGAATACCTGTTTAGTTGTGCTTTCAATATTTTGATAAAGGCCCATGGTCTGCCACCTTTCAATTTGCATAACAAAGTCTTTGAGTTGAAATTCTCTTTCTAATAAGGAAAAGCAAAAAGTTGTACCTGGTTTTACTTTATCAACACACGCAATGCCTAACAAATCATAAACTTATGTATGTATGTATCTATGTACACAAACCAAACAAAAAATGATGGCACACAGATAAAAAGTGAAAGCAAGAAGATAATAGGATTAATTGGCCATTGTGGTGTAACTAGAAGTATTATTAATATTATTCTAAAGGAAAGGCTTGTGAACCACAAGAATAGAAGTCAAACAAAAGTAGTGCAGAGCAAAAGAGTGAATTTCATTATAGATTTCCACCTCCCACATGACAAGGCAAGACACGAGATAGGTCGGAAAAGGCTCCCAAAATGAAATTGGCTATTTCTTCCCATTGTGGAGACCAGTAAGAAAAATGTTTGTTATGATTTGGCTAAGCATAATTTTTCTGAACAACTGGGAATCAGGACAATGCCAATAAACCAACCCAAACTTGAGCTTTGTTGCTGAATGATTTTTAGTATTGGCCTTTACATGCATATTTAGTTTGCTTCTTGAAAAGACATTGTAATTTTAGATATTTAAAAAGCTAATCTCTTAGTTGGAAATCAATGTTAGGATTGCCTGCTCCCATTTTCTTTGTAAGCAGCAAGTTATTTTGAAAGTTTGCACTACCTTATGGCATATGCCACTAATTTTATTGTAATGCTTGTAAAATTTATAGCTACGAGAACATCCATTTCACAATTCAAAAGTAGAACAGAACATATAAATCAAGAGCTTCAGCTCAATTAACATGCTTATGAAGCTAACTTTTGATGAGGAAAATATGGACATTTCATTGAAATATAACGTTCATAAGTTTTGCCAGTTTGAAAATAAAACTAGAATTGGTGGAGAGACTGGACTTTGAAACTTCCCAAGACACTTCTATCCATCTATACTCATCTATACAGTTGCTTTGACTCTTGACAGCCCATCCAGGCTGGTAGACAGACTCAATAAGAGACGAAAATGTTGAGCACTGCCTGCTAATTGTGGCAAGCTCCTCTAGAACCCAAAAAACATTTTTTGTGTGACCACTACTGTATCAAAGCCAAGCTATCAGGAATAGGCTCTGTAAAGTGGGAATTGGTGTCCTCCACAATCCTGTGTGTCCAAAGGAGGAAACAGCCATGTACTTGTCCCAGTTCTACCCCTTAGTCAAGTCAGCCCGGTACTGGATCTCTTCCATTGCCAAGCCCCCTGACATACACAATTACACTGATTGACGACTCAACTAGGAGATATTAAACCATGGTCTACCACACTACCTGGAAACCACCAAAGGGGTTGAGATACTTCACTGCATTTGGAGTACAGCAATAATGTGAATTTTATCAGGGTCACCCCTCAGCTTTATTTCTATTTGAATTGTTATCTTCAGAAGGATGTAATTGATCCATGCTTTCTGCATATCTGTGCACAAGCAAACAAAGTGCAACTCGAGATGTATCACTTGGCCAAGCTCCTAAAACACTAAAGATCAGCCCCCTTCACCACTAAGAGAAAGCCTGGGCCCCAGCCACAACTGCCCAGGAGAAGCAAGGATGAAAACTGGGCTGACAAAGGGGGACAGTCAGAGTAGACAATCTAACAATCATAAGCAAACCAAGGTAACAGAGAAATGGAAGGAAGCTGGCAATAGGCAACCAGCTGCTATGAGCCTTGGGGTAGTGGAGAATATTTGATGCGGAGCCAACTCCCCTGGCTGTAAAGAAAATCAAGGAGAACAGTGGGGTTGGGGCACAAATATTGTCAATGCAACAGTAGCAGGGTGGGGCTCGAAAGCATCAAAAGTGGAGACACCTGAGTCAAATGGTTCATTTGAATGATTGGTTGAATTGACTTTTAATCAATGTTGCATTTTGGTCGTTAATCAATATTGCATTCTTCCAATTAAGGGAATAACTTTAAAGTTTGCATTATGACACAGCCTTTGGATTCTAGGCAGCCCACATATACTTCTTATCTTATTGTTTTGTGTGCATTGCACCTTCATGCTGGGACTTTGTTTTTGTCAACCGAGCTGATTGGTGCAAAGGAACATTAAATATGAGGCGATTTCCAGGTTATAACTACAGCATGGTCATTCCCTCGGCTCAATCTGAGCTTAAGGGGAAGTTGTGAAGAAGTATGTGGATTATTTTGCCAATAATAGAAGTATCACTTTTCTGAATAACAGGAAAAAGAAAAGAAATAACAGACAAACAACAACAATTTTCTAGAGAGCTAAATGAAACAGATACCTTTCTGGAATCTAAACAAGCTTTACTGAGCAATATTGGTCAGTCTGAATTCCTAAACAAAATCTGACCCCAGTTTTAAACTTGTGCCTATTTCCAGTACTTGATGCATTGAAAATAAATTTGAATTGAGTTATACTGAGCTCAAGTTGTCACATTTGTGGCCTGGCAGACTGTCCTCTATAAAAAGTTTAAATTTTAACTATGTTACCAAAAATGGAAAATGAAACAGGAAAAGGAAACAGAACAAGAAACAAGGCTAGAGGGATTGGGGGGTAAGAAAGTGGACACATATCCACCCCAGCATATATTATACATATAAATTGATTAGCACTGTACTAATGCAGTGTCACATTATGGGAATGGGATGGAGAACCAGAACCCAGACAGAATGAGAAACGAGTCTCCTGGTCGGGTTTCTTGTAGCGTAGTTAAAGAAGAGATAGGGATGAGCAACATAAGATGAAATCCTGTCATAATTCAAACTTCCAATATATCAATCACTTAGGATTTTGAGACACGATCTCAGCTGGCCATAAAGAGGACTGACTAGAGCTCTAGACACAAAATCTCAAAGCCATTTAAACCCTTCCAAAAGTAGCCTGGAAAACAGAAATTGAATACAGAAACCTATTCTTTACAGTAGACAGTGAATCTTGTACATGAAGATGCATGTTTGAACAATCCAAGCATAGCGCCCAAACAGTGTGAACGGGGATTCTAATTAAACCAACAAAGCCCTTCTCTCATTACCAGAAGCAATCGCATTGCTTCAGATCAGTGGTTACTACTGATTTTTTAGCGATAATCATCAGAGAGAATGAAGAAAACATACAAGAAGAAGCAAACCCACAAAGGAAAAATAATCTCCAATCGAAAGACTGGAGAGTGTGGCATGCCTTTCGGCACTTACAGACCACCATGGCCTTGACTGATTCGATGTCCTGTTCTGTAGATCTCGTGATTTGTCATTCAGATCCGCACACCCAGCTAATCCACGTTTTAAAAACTTAATCGCAGAGGCTAGCTAAGGCTTTCAGCTTCCCTTTTCATGTCTATATGTTACACAAGCTTGACGGAGAACGCGTTGCTTTGGTGACATCAATTATATGTCACTAAAGTTCGAAAATCTCATATACCGTCTCATATACCGGACCATGTATTAATGAAAGAATCTCATATGCCGGACCATGTATTAATGAAAGAAAAAAATTGCACAAGGCTAGAGTGAGCTACTTCTCCATGCATATGGATTCGCGCAATTTAATCCATATGTAGAGAAGGGCTAGTTAGTGGCAAGTCACTTACAAGTGAAGTCATAAAGAGGCATTTTAAATAAGTATTATTTTAATTAAAATTAGGATAGGGAAATAAATAAAAAACTTTGGCCATGTCAATCATTAACTACTTTTTTTCAGAGGAAAAAATACCAATCTTTGTTATTCATTTATGAATCAAAAGACATCTTATACAAATTGGCCTCACATTCTGGCACAGGATAGCATATTGAAACCCCATCAAAGCAAAGACAAAAAAGATCTAAGCCTACATACAAACAGTCCATATTGAAAGAGCCCAAAGTCTGACAATTGCAGACTTTTCTCATCATCCCTGATAAACAGGTTAGAATATGTTGGTAGAGATCGAGAGTGATCAAAAAACAGACAAGTCCTGAGCAAAACATGCTGGCTGAAGGTCACAGCAAAGCAGACAAAGAAAAAATACATATCATTCACTATGTGCCGAAGGAGTAAGAGCATATAGCTCTGCACATGCTAGAAAAGCATAAATTGACTATGATCTATGACCATGCCATCCAGAGATTCAGAAAAGAATCCAAAGCCCATATCCATCTTCAAAGCCTGTTTGGAGAGACCATCAGCCTGCGAGTTATGCTCATGATATATATGTTTGAAGATCACATGTGGGGCAGATAGCAGCATAGCACGAATATCATCACACCAATGATTCAGAGAATGTACATTTAGTGTTGCAAGTCCGTTAAGCCAAGAGATAATGACAAGTGAGTCTCCAAATATCGGGTAAACCCATCAACTTACTCACTCTCAAAATAGCCCAAAGTGCCAGTAATTCAGCTCTGGTGTTTGAGCTACTTCCACAGCCCAAGCAAAAACTAATGTAGTAATCGGCATTGAGATAGATCACAAAGCCAGGGCCACCAATATTTCCTGCAGCAGCCCCATCAAAAAAGCCACAAGTGTAATTCATCATGGGACTCGGACCAATATTCCTAATTTTATGCTTTTTTTGTGGTACTGGATACAAGTACATAAGGTTATCTATCTGGGTGATGAGTGCATGAACTGTGGGCACTTTATTATCAAATAAGCATCTGTTTCTGAGATTCAAAATACACCAGAAGATAAAAATTGGTAGATATCTGAAGAGTGCTGAGATCGAGATATGGCTGAACCAATATTCCAGAAAGGAAGAGACAGATACAAAATGAGGAGAAGAAAACCCAAATCGAGCTGCAAAGTAGGTAAGGATTCCAATGGTGAAAGGACAGCCCAAAAAGAGGTGTTGTATATTCTCTTCACCCAGACAGCAGAGGACACATCTACTAGGTCCCTGTAAACCCTGGTGTTGTAATTGATCCCAGGTCAGAATCTGACCCCTGCCCAAAAGCCAAATGAAACAACCAATTTTCAGAGGGATATTTAAATTCCAGATCGAGTCAAGAACAAAGGCCTGTTCCTCATAACAAAACGAGGAAACAATACAATCATAACCCATAGCTGCAGTTACAGGACCCACATAATTATTATGTGTCCATAATAGAGAGTCACAATTATCAGATAGGCGAATCCTTCCAAATTCCAACCCTCTAATGTAGTTGTCCCATAAAAATTTCCATTCACCCTGAAGTTCCAGGTCATCTGCCGAGAAAAAATAGTTCTGAGCATGTGGTGTTTGATTCCGTGCATGTTCCAATGAACAGATACCATAATCTTCCAAATAGTCCCGCAAATCATGTGGGAGGAGAAAGGATGACCCTAAACCAACGATCGGATCCACACCCAGTCGTATAGAGGACCCATTACTGACTTTCCAGATTAACCCTTTACCAAGCCAAGATATAGTAAGGAGAAATTCTTTCCAGATAACAGAAGCTCTTCGGAGAGAAAACGATTTTTTACGTAGCCAGGAATGCAGTGGTAATCTTTTCAGATATTTAACAGACAGAAGCTGAAACCATATACCTTTGCCATTGATGGCCATCCAGAAGCTTTTTAATCTCAAGGAGAGACTGAACCAAGATAGATGCTTAATGCCCCATCCACCCAGGGTAGTCGGGCGCACTAAAATGTGCCAGTCCACAAGATGGAACTTCTTATTCTTGGAAGAAGAACCCCATAGAAAAGAATAGATCATGCGTCTTAGCTTATCAAGAATGGACTGAGGGATCGGGACCAAAGCCATCCAGTAGACAAGAAGACTGGACAGCACAGATTTTATAAGAACAAGACGACCACTAAGTGATAAGAGTCGGTTGGTCCAATGAAGGATTCTTTTTTCGAATTTTGAAAGAATCCAGTGCCAATCTCTAACCAAGTATCCCAATGGCTTAACAAAGTATCCCAAGTACATAAACCCATTATTTAAATGCTCAAATCTGTAGGGAAGGAGACCAGTGATCCTACACAGAAAATCAGCATCCAAGTCATTATGGAGAAAGCACGATTTGTCCAAGTTAATCCTCATACCAGATGCCTCACAAAATGTTTCCAATATAACTTTAAAGGCCATCCAATTCTCAAAGGAGCCCACTCCAAACATAATCACATCATCTACAAAGAGTAGATGTGTGAGGGATAGCTGAGGTGAAATCTTGATCCCTCTGATTCTGCCATTGACTTTAGCATCTTTAATCAATAAACTAAGTCCTTCAATAACCAAAATGAACAACAGAGGAGACAAGGGGCATCCCTGCCTAATGCCACGAGAAGCAGTGAAAAAGGGAGAGGGAGAGCCATTAACCAGGATGGCAAAATTTGCAGAAGAAATATAGCCCGGGATCCAATTCACACCAACTAGTGGAACCCCGATTTGAAGAAGAATAAGTCTGATGAATGTCCAATTGACCCTATCAAAAGCCTTAGTCAGATCTAATTTAAGAATAAGGGCACACCTGTTTTTGGTTTTGATAGTGTGGAGGACTTCCTGCGTAATGGCCAAGGGTTCAATGATTTGGCGATTCTTCAAAAAACTGAATTGCTGAGGAGAGATGGATTTGTCTAAAAATGGTTTAAGCCTTAAAGCTGCAACCTTAGATATCAACTTATAAACCAGATTGCAAAGAGATATGGGACGAAAGTCAGCAAAGGAGATGGGCAGTTCTTTTTTGGGGATAAGAGCAATAAAGGTAGAGTTCAGGGAGGGAACCACCCGACCATCCTTCCTGGATGTCTCAACCATTTTAACAAGATCAGGCCCCAATCAATCACTAACTACTTAATCGTTAACTCGAAACCAGCACAAGATGAATGCAATGAATCAACATTGTGGGAGGGTGTATTAAAAGTAGGTAGAGAATAAATATATTTTTAATAAAATAATTATATGAAGAGGATTTATTTTTTTAAGTTAATCAATTATTTTAAGTGGTTTAATGATAAGTATGTTTATGTTTTCCACTCCATATTAAAGTTGTTTATTTATGTTAAAAAATTAGTGGAGAGAGTATACATGTACCTTAATACAGCTTAATATAAAAGAATCAAATATTAATTGGACAAAAATTGTCTACAATTGTTTTATTAATCTTTTTAAACAAAACTAATAAAACTTAATATAAAAGAATCTAATATTAATTGGACAAAAATTGTCTACAATTGTTTTATTAATCTTTTTAAACAAGTAGTTTTGTAAGGATATATGTTGTTAATAAATAGAAATTTATTTCATCGTGTATGCAAATGTAATGGTCTATGCCAATCCTTGAACTTCTTATAATAACACATATGTAGGATGAGATTTGAAATTTGAAACAATAATTAGCATGAATTACTTATACCTAGAGCTTTTAAAGGAAGTCATTGCATGCAATGCATAAAAGGTGGTTGGCACATATTCTTACAATCTCTCACATGGTGATCACATTCATGAACATATTGTGTGAACTCCCATTGATTTCTAACACCAATTGAATTTATCTCCATTAATATGCTTTGTCAACACATTAACAATATTCGTCTAAGTGTTACACTTGATTAAGAGTCCCTCACTATATTGCACGATCTCCAAAATGAAATGGTACTAAACATCTTTGTGCTTGGACAATGTGTGATACATGGTGACAGTATCATTTGCCAAAGCAATAGCAATTTATTATAAACACAAAATTAGATATAATAATAATATTAAAACCCCCAACTCTTGATTAACAATCCCTCGCTATATTGCATGATCTCCAAAATGAAATGGTATTAAACATCTTTGTGCTTGGACAATGTGTGATACATGGTGACGGGATTCTTTTCCAAAGCAATAGCAATTTATTATAAACATAAAAATTGTTGGTCTAATCTCCCTTAGTCTTGCGACCCAGGTTCAACAACAACACAACACCAACAAAACACCCAAAGACATCGGCCTGACGGAGCAAGCTCAGTCGGTAACACCCGTGAGGCAGGTGCAGTCTCACCCGAGATATCTTAATGTGTAATTGTCAAAACCATGTTTCCGCAGTTGGCAAGGGATAACAGTCCCTTGGCGCACGGCCAAGGCACTCAACAAAGATGGAAGGATGGAGTCTATTACTGCTCAACGATGGCGCAACAGTGCGACACAGTTGGCACGCGACACAACCTTGTCCTTATTAACTTAACAAGTGGTGCAACTGTGCGACGCAGCTGATTCCTTAATTGCAAATGACAACGGCTTGCAATATTATAACTTAACGGTATTTTAACTAGGATAACATATAGTGTGCGACAGTGCTTTACCCATTCATTCATTCACTGTGGTTATCAATATTGCGACATTCATTCAAGAAATAATCATAAATAATGTAAGATACTCAAACATTCAACATTTAACCGTTAAACATTCAATCATTCAACATCCATTCGACACAGGAAATAACGTGGCGAGTCATCCGGGTAAAAACCACCAAGGTGCTCTTCATCTAGCATGAGAAATATATGTAGCACCTTGTAGTCTGCGACTCACAGAATGTTAAGATATGTCTTTGACTCAGACTGTTCTTGCTCTCATGCTCTCTGGTTTATTCTTCTATCTACTAACTCGTATTGATCCGCACACAGCCTTAATCGACTCTTCTACTCTATTGTTTGTGCACTCAACTACAGATTAACTCCTACAAAACGGTATGTGCACTCAGCTGAAGATCTGTGGCTCAACAGCCTACTACTATCAGACTCTTCTATGATCTAAACTTAGTAGAAACCAATACTAACTGACTGAACCCTTATACAGAGCGGATTCCTCATATTTATAGATATTACAAGACCGCGTAGGGTCGATTGAGTATAGCTTAGTTATTACATTCAAAAGTAGCTACAAAATATCTTCTATTACATTGATGACAGGACATACTAGCTGCAAAAGTCCTGTATTACATTGATCATGGCCACAACTAGCCGTGGAAACATCTTTCAGCCTACTTGTACAGGTCGTGACTAGCCGCAAAAACCCGTTCTTTAGTCTTCCTTCGACTCTGACTTCTGCAGTCTTCTGACTTGTCAGTTCTCAGACTCAACTCCTCTACCTGCCACTTTTAGGTACGCTTTTTCCTTCGTCGCACCTATCTGTGTCGCGGCTTTCTCTCATCTATGTCTGCTTTCCTTCCTTTACCTGCTTTTCTCTCGTCGCGTGCCTACTTTTCCTCTATCGCGCGTACGCTTCGGGTTCTTCCCTATGCACTTTTCCTAGCCCAATAAGCCCCCAACACTCACATGTGGCTCATCCTGAGCCACTAAGAAAAATTTAGCAAAATTTTAAGTGTCTACAAAATTCAAGTCTCTTGCACAGGTTGCGCCACAGGACTAACCTTGTCCTGAAATTCCTTCAAAATTTGTTGCACCCGGACAACTTCTTATGTGACCTCTTCAGCTTGCTTGGCCAAATGTTCCACACGGTCAGAACCGATATGTTTCGACAGTCCTTCTTCCAAAGACTGAGTGATAAATTGGAGCTTTTGTTGTATAGGCTGAATAAGCCCTATAACTCATTCTGCTTCCGATTGATGCATCGTTACCTCATCATTTCGGCTCCGCTCCTTGTTGCGTAGAGTCTTTACTTCTTGTTGCAGTTGTTTCAGCTTGGCTATCTTTGCAACCTTCTGTTTAAGCAACAGCTTCTTCATGTCTGCCTTGACCGTTGCAATTTTTAGTTCAACCTACTATGCATCTTCCTTGATGTTCTCCACTGCGTCATCATCGAGAAGCAATTCCCATGTCGCGGAAATGGCTTCAACTGCCTCAGTGCAGAGTTATTCTCCTTGCCTTATCCTCTTAACAACCTCAGATGCTATTTTCCTGCACTCTTCAAGCACCTCAAGAGGTGTGCTTGGTATCTGCTTTGCCTGAAGCTCTTCTACTTACTTCCTGAGTTCTACCACAATCTTTGATAGTCGACCAACTTGTGCGGTGACATCATCATATTCATGGCCCTCTTCCGGGGAAACTCTGCAACTGCAATTTTGATGGCTTCTGTAAGTGAAATCTTGCTCTGTTCATGCACCTCAATCTCCTGCTCATTTTCCCTAAGAAGAACCTTGCGCTCTTTCTACTTCTTTGTCTTCTTTGTGTCCTGATAGGCAAGGGCATTCTCTCATATTCTTATTTTGGTTGCGGCCGCATACTAAATTGCATATACCTCGGCCAACACTAGCTTTGAGAAGTCTAAGGACAATGTCCCTATTGCCTAGATGACATCGTCATACTTCAGTGTTCCTGACTCCAGTGCTTTCGCCTGTAATTCGAGCTTGAGGGGAAGCAACAATAGTGGCATGGCTAATGTATCCCCCGGATCAACACCATATGTCTTAGCCTCGACAATAATTTTTACTTCATTGATGGCTTCTTTGAGCTTATTGACGTGCTCGCCGAGTTTCCTGGTCAGTTGTGTCTATTGTGCACTGAGACCCTCAAGGATGGTCTTTGCTACTTCCACGATAGCATCGGTAAGAAAGCCAATGTCCTCCATATCTAAGCTAATTGTATTAGTCATTTTATCAACTTTTTATTTCTTGCATGCGTGCACATGCTTCTGTTCCTGTTCTCGTTGTTGGTTCCGCACATCCTCATCAGTCGGCGTGTCTTCTCCCTCATTGCCATTAGTGTTGTGCTCATTATTATTGATCCGAAAACAAGATCTTTGCTACTCTATGACGTTAACATGAATTGCATAAAGAGCATGAATGAAGCTCACAAATCCATAAGAAGAGAACCAAACAGCATAGACAATACACACATAAAGACAACAAGTTGATAATGGAGTTCGTCCAGGATGGACTACGTCTCCGGGCCTGCTTCTCAATAGGAGGGATGATCTATAATCTCAGCATGAAGGCAAAATATATGGCAATGATACAATGATACCTTGGCGACAATGGTCAGGAAGAGAACTGCTGCCCAAAACACAACAAGACTGCTTCCAGCAACTCCGAAGCCTGAAGACGATGTAAAACGAGTATAAACACTCGTACCTTCCTCCTGCAGAGCTATGCAATCTCCCTTCTCTCCTTTAGCTACAAAGCCTCCACTCCAAATCATGAGTGGCAAATGGCAACTAAGGGGGCTTATATAGCCATGACTTGCCCCTCTTCACATTTTCCTCATGTTCTCTTTGGTTACAACAAATTTTCCCAAGAAGGCATATGGTTCCAACTCCCCACACTTGGTTAGGCTCTTCTTAAATTATGTAGTTGACATAGTTACAACTATGCCAACCACATTTTATATTTTTAGAATATTACAATAAAATTCTTTTCCCCCAAAACCACATGGTTCATTGAACCCACAATATGTTTTTTTTTTAAACAAATTTCTTATAACGTAACTTGTTTTTAGACCCACTTATAACCCATTTTCTATAGTTTTTAATTTGACATGCGCTGAAATAGAGCGCAAGCTCCCGTGCTAGTCGGAGCTCCCGGTCATGTTGGAGGAAGAACCAAGGTCGGGGCTAAGCCCCGACTCCTTTAGGGCTCGAAATGCCACTTTAAATAATATTATTTCCATGCATTATACAAAGAACAATACCAGCGCAGTTGGTAAAGGCGCAGAGACAGGGTATGGGAGCAGCAACATTTTGGTGAACTTCAATCAATATTGGCCAATTCAGTGCTGCCATGTGGCAGTTTCGGATTGGTCCACCTCAACGCCCAGTCAGCTGCCAACTCATCCGTCGTACTGCCAACTAAGTTGCGCAGTCACCTCTATACTGACACATGTCACATTTGGATTGGTCTGTACTGCTGACTAGATTGCCACCTCATCGTCCGTACATGACGCGTGTCGCATCCCGATTGGTCCGTACTGCTGACTGGATTGCCACCTCATCGTCCGTACATGACACGTGTCACATCCTAATTGGACCGTACTGTCACCCATCCGTTTGTACAACTGCCACGTCATCTGTCCATACTGTACAGATGCCATGTGTCACCGTGCCAGTGGTGCCATGTCATCATGTTTGTACAGTATGGATGCCACATGTCACCCTGTCAGTGGTGCCGCGTGGCACCTCTTTTTGCCAATTTTACCTGTTGACCTCATAAAACAGAACGCGATAACTTTCTCATACAAAGTCCGTTTGAGGTGAAACGAACGCCATTGGAATCGTCTCGACAAGCCCTTCGATCTGACACTAGTTTTTTTCTGAGATTGTAGGACTTCAAAAATTTTGCCTTCTTGGATCCTCTTGGATCAATTATCATCGTCGTCATCTTCCTCATGCGACTAGTTTCCCTGCCTGTCTCCCCCATCATTATGTAGGTCATCATCTTGGCCATTTCCTTGGCCCTTGCCTTGGTCATTTCCCTTATTTCCTCCCTCTTCCATCTGCATGTCGCCCAGTACACGCCATTCTGTAGGTCAATCTTGGATGACCGTGTCCACATCCGCATCAGTAATCATAAAACCCATCGGGTACGCTTGCTTGGACAGGTCCCGTCGTGGATCAAGAATAATGTTGTGGAGACTGGCCTAGAAGTTTATGAATGTCGATTATTTTTGCACTGTCAATGCCCTTACTCTGTACTGTTGATTTATTACATCGCGCAACGCCTTGCCGTGCAGAAAGAACTCAATGTTATTGTCCTTCTAGTTGATCATGTCGTCCTTGTCCTCCCAGAGGTTCTGGTACTTTGCACCAAGGCAAAGCAATGGGACATCCAGTGGTTGGTAGTAGGGTGGGTTTGACCAAACAACAAAAGAAATTAGGATGAGCAACCAGGAGTAGTGGAATTTGGCCTTATCGTCCTCTTGCGCTTGCTCTGCATCCGCTATTAGCTCATTCAACAAGTATTGCGACCAGTTGAGCAGCACGCTCATTGCGCACTGCTCTGTGAGTTCTATTATTACAGCGGTGCACTCAGGGGGTCGCATCTTGCCGAGCAGCTTGCAAGACAGGATTTTTGCAGTGAACCTCACCGTGTTGTCAGCTATAGGGGCAATGAGGAATCCCCTACCTATGAGTTGGAGGTCATATTTTTGCTTCATCTTCATCGTATCTTTATTTTCGGGTAGATACAACGTAGGGTCGTCTCCTTGATTAGGCAAACCCGTTATTGACAAGATGAGCTCAACGTCGACAGGGTAGGGTCGATCGAGCCATAAGTACCCTTTGTGAAAACAAACGAGGAGCTGTCACACATATATACTTACTTGCGTGCTCCGACCAAGGTGCGGCACAAGCATCAATTTTAACAAGCCCACGTTGTCTACATCGTTGGCCCACTCCATTGGGACTACGAGCTGGGGTTTAGGAGACACATATGGAAGCATGACCATGTAATTTTTCCTCTCTAGGCCCACCTGCTTGCGTGTATTAGTATCCTCGAATTGTAGCTTGGCCAGCTTCGGCAGTATATCCATCAACAGGGGTACACTGGCAAGGATCCGGGGTGTCTCTAAAGAGGAGTGCGCTTTTGTTGGAAGCTTCACTTTTGACGCCTCTTCTCTCCTTAGCTAAAGATATTGTGGTAACAGGTTATGCTCTTCTATGGTTTCACCCACATATCTGCGTGGTGACGACTTTGGTGCTTCCTCAATAGGGATGTCCTCAATGAATTTTGCCTTATGCTTCTTGGATATGTTTGAACTTGATGATTTGGGCATGTCCCTCTGCGCTATGGATGGTCATGGTCCTGCAACTATGGGATTTATCGGTGTATTCTAAACGGGGGCCGGTGCAGAACCCAAACTAGAGGCTAGAATAGGGGTCAAACTAGTCGAGGGAACTGTCTGTTGTCTTGGTCGTGCCATTGTTTTTGGTTCTTCTTCTTCTTGTTGTACCTCTGGTGACGTGATATCTTCAAGAATCGGTAACGGTGAAGTGATGGTAACTTCTAATTGTTCACTAGCGTTAGAAACCTCAATAACCATTAGCTTCGACTCTTTTACTCACAAGCTCTGGTTCGCTCTTCTTCTCTCTGTGTAGGTAAATTGAACCTTGATGACAAAGCCTCATATTTATAAGGATGCACCTATCCCATATGTGATCATTTGTCGACAGATCGACATTTTTTCGATCACATGGGATTCTTGTTGAACGCATTCTGAGATTAACTCACATACTCGAGTTTTGATCTGTATATGTCAGGGCAGTTATGGCGGAGACAACTGATGGGACCAAAAAGCACGTCACCATATTCCTCGTACTTTGTCGAATTTATGATGCTTTGCTTTCATTAACCACCTCAACCTTTTCGAGTATCCATGATTTAATGACGACTAGTTGTCATTCCTGCTCTTTACTATGAGTTGCCTACTTCTGTCATAGACGTGCGATAGAACGGTTTCCTTCCCCCCCCTTTTTTTGTTTCTCGTGACGCGACCTTAACCAGGCATGTCGCGGCTATCATAGTATGGTTTCAGGCAACTTCCATTAACCATTCCTGCGACTGGTATTCCATCTAGCTTATGCAATTTCACTGCACCCGCGTCAGTGATGTGCGCAACCACATATGGCCCTAGCCAATGCGTCTTCAATTTACCTGGATGCTTGAAAAATTTTCTGTCATACAGCAAAACAAGTTCTCTGACTTTGAATTGCTTAGTCCTGATACGGCGACCATGCCATGCTTTTTGCCTTTGCTTCTCTATGTTTTGATGGAATCATGCGATGAAGCGTTCTTCCTCCATCTGAACAAGCTGTGACAATCTTCTCTTGACAGCTTCTCCGTCATTCATTTCTGTCAGCGCAACAATTCGTAGGCTCGACACAATATACTCCATCGACACAACAACTTCCTGTCCATACACTAGTTTGAATGGAGTGTGCCCTGTCAGTCGCTTGCAAGTCGTGTAGTATGCCCATAACACAACTGAAAATTTCTGGTCCCAATCATCTCGGCGCACATTACATTCCTTGGTTAATGGATTCTCTAGGATCTTGTTGAATGCTTCAATCGTTCCATTCACCTGAGGATGATAGGGTGTCATCTTGCTATGCTAAATCTAGAATATGCAGTAAGTTCATCAATCATTTTGTTAACAAAATGCGTACCTTGATTGCTGAGCAGAATTTTTGGGTAGCTGAATTTGGTCACCACGTTCTCAAATAAAAATTTCACCGCAGTCGTAGTGGTACCATCTTTAACAAGTGCAGCTACAACCCATCTGGTTAAGTATTTTGTTGCAATGATAATGCAGTGTGTGCCAATCCTTTTCCCTAGCGGACTAATCAGTCTGACGAAATCAACAACCCATTTTTCAAATGCTTGAAGGGTTATCTGCGGCGCAAGCGGGATCTCATCGCAGAGTGATGGTTTTCCTGTTCTCTGGAAGATATCACAACGCCGGTAGAAGCTCTTAGTATCCATGAGTATAGTTGGCCACCATAAGCCAGCTTGTAGGATGTTGTGCACAATTTCCTTTCCAACATAGTGTCCTCCTGTGACACCGGCATGTGCTTCACTCATTACCCACTGTCATTCATAGTCAAAGACACAGCGTCGCAGTATTTCATAAGCGCCTATCTTGTATAGATGTTCTGCAATCAATGTATAATCAACGGCTTTGACAACCAAATGTTTCTTCTGTGTAGTGGAGAATCCTTTAGGTGCATAGCCTGTGCTTAGGAAGTGGATGACAACATTAAATTCCTTATTCTAATCATCAATCATGGTGGCCGCAAATAGTTGTGCATCCGGTAAATTATCCTCCAGACTAGTGGGTTCTTCACCACTTTCTATCCTTTGCAGGTGATCCGTTCCGACATTCAGTCGACCAGGTTTAATAATGGCCTCAAAGTCAAATTCTTGAAACAGGAGAAGCCATCGACAGATCTTTCCCCCCAACACTGGCTTGTTGACCAGGTATTTTAAAGTCGAACAATCAGTGTACATTTTAAAATGTCGACCCAACAATTAGTGTGGGAACTTATATAGCGCATAGACCATGGCGAGGCCTTCTCTCTCTGTCGTTGTATAGTTTTTCTCTGCTGTTGACAGTATTCTGCTAGCAAAATCAATAGGGTGTTCAAGAGTACCCTCACCTGGTTGTGTCAAGACTATGCCGAGCGCGACAGATGACGCGTCGACATGAACATGGAATTCATTCTTCCAGTCTGGAAATATAAGTATTGGCGCAGTGGTCATGTTGTTCTTTAATTTGTCCAAGATTTCCTGACAAGCCTCTGTCCATTGAAATTTCGTGTCTTTCTTCAACAGTTTCTCCATGGTTGCAGTTATCTCTGCATATCCCCTGATAATTTTTTTATAATATCCTGTGTGTCCTAACATTGATCTGAGTTGCGTGACTAATGTAGGTGGTGGTAAGTCAAGGATAATCACAACTTTCGTTGCGTCGACCAAAATTTCGTCATGACACATGACATGACCCACTAGTACACCAAATGGTGTACAAAAAATACATTTCTTTGAATTAAGTGCGATATGATACTGGCAACATCGACTCAGCATCATGCGCAGATTCTCAATATGGTCTCTTGCTAGACCAAACACAGTCAAATCATCAAAGTAGACCTCAAGAATTTTATGTATGAAATCTTTAAAAGCAGATACTACTATTCTAGAAAAAATAGTAGGTGCATTCTTGAGTCCAAAGGGCATTATCGTATACTGATAGCATCCCCATTCTATGACGAAGGTCATTTTATGTCAATCCTCGTTCGCGATTCTGACTTGATGATAGCCACAGAAGTCATCAGTGAATGAATACATCTCTTGTCTGTTGATGCTTTCCAGGACTTCATATGTAAATGGTGTTGGGAATGGATCATGCAGGCATGCATCGTTCAAATTCCTTTGGTTGACATAGATCCGGACCTCACATATTGTCTTCTTATCCTAGATCACTATAGGGCTGATCCATTCTGACTCCTCAATAGGTTCAATGATTCCTGCATTGAGCATTCAATCCAATTCAACTTTTACCTTCCATTTATACCTTTGATTCAACCTATAAGGTCATTGCTTAATTATCTTAGCATCTGGTTTCAGGGGTATTTTCATTCTCCCAGGTCTCCCACTATTCCCTTCATCTCTAAAAAGTTGGTAGGAAATAGGTCCTGAAACTCATGCAACAAGTATGTGATCTTTGATACCATTACATCATCCCAATAATCCCCTATATTGGCGAACTTCGGGTTCTCCGGTGAGCCCATGTTTACTTTCTTGATTTTCAACAGCTTGAGGAACTAGTCGCTTGAAATGCCACTTCCTTTGAATTCATGCATACCCTACAACTCTTGTATGTTTATGCTCATCGGGTCATCATCTGGGTCTCCAGCCAGATTGTAACAGGCCATCCATTGTTGGATGGTCGTGTTGCACTGATGGGAACTTGCTACCGCGACAGGGATTTCATCAAATATCTTTTCCTTGATTACTTGAAGTGCATTATCCACTGTCGGTTGGTCATCAACAAATGGAAAGGTGTGTGTAAATTGTGTGATCATCTCATCCCAATTTCGAGTTCCTCATCTCAACTCTATGGACATATACCAGCTTTTGGGTGTCATTTCCAGTGTGTGAATGAAATGATGGACCCATTCTTGTCGCGAGTATTCTAAAAATGTCATGCGACATTGATTAAGGTGCTCGACAGGGTTTGACAGCCCTGTGTACTTTTGACTCATGACTGTGACATTCGCACTGAATCTAACCTCTAGTAACCTTCTACATTGTGGCCATTTTTATATGGATTGCTTATGTGTACCCCACCATCTAGCAAGCGTAGCCTTCAATACATAGTCCAACATAGACAAGCGTTACGGTTATGTTATGAGTCCTTCAAAATTGGCAAGGAAGGTCGCAAAGTTAGGCAAGCCCTCATATGTGGGTAACTCCCTCAGCTGACTTTCCACCCATCGCACAGTTCAGGTAACTCTAGCGCATCACCTCATAGAGACTTCATGCAATCTGTTTGCCAAATTTCTAAGGCCTCTCCCTAATATGATGTACAAGAACTAGCACTTCTCCAACTCAGGTTTCCATCCAATGTATGATTTACATAATCATCTTTTAATGCACTGACATTGTAGATATTGTCTAGATAGTCACCATGTCCTTCGTTATTGATAGGTTCGACATACCTCTATCCCTCCAGTGGGTTAATGGGGGACACTACCATCATCTCATCATCCTCAAATGAGAGAATCCTTTTCTTGAATTTTATAATGGTCTAATTATCTATGGCCCAATCTATCCCTAGAAGCACGGGATATGGGTTTGTGTCGTCAACAATGTTGATGACTTCAAAGTTTGTGAATGTGTGCAACCCTTCAATGTCGACAGGTACTTGACTCAAGCTACCAATTGGTAGGACATTTTCTTGATTTGCAAGTCACAACTAGACAAGGGACCAATCCAAGTGCGACTTTTCCATGCTCTCCTAGGTCTGTCGCATCAAAATATTAATGTCCAACCCTAGGTCTAAAATGATGTAATCCATGTCATAATCCCCTATCTACACAGTCATTCTTAACTCACTCCCCATTTTGAAATTTTTCTTGACATGGTTAACCTTCCTTCCAGGTTGCAACTCTACTGGGTTTTCTTTCTGACAATCTCTAGCATAATGGCTATGTTATCCACAGTTATAGAACGTAACCTGACCTCTTTCTCTGCCAAATCCTCCTCGTCCTCTACCTCTGAAGTTTCCCCCCCCCCTTCCCTGAGGGTGTGGCTGCTGCGGTGGGTACTGATTCTATGGCGCATATTGGTTCTGAGGTGCATACTGCGGCTGATACTTATTCTGATACTGGTTTTGTGGGAAAGGCACATGATGGTAGTGCACTTGTGCATGTTCAGCCTAAACCTGTCCATCATTCTTCATTAAGTAGGTCTCTACTGTTTTTTCCTTCAGGAGATGATATGCTCTACAATCCTTCTCATCATGCTCTATTGGTTTACAAAATTTACAGAAAAGGCTGCCTGGGGTACTTATAATCTTCTGTAAGTATAGGCACACCTCATCGCGATGTCCTCTAGTCTGACATATGTGGCCGCAGGGTAGCCCATGGTTATTCAATGGATTAGGCACCCCCAACGAGATATAGTTCATGTACAATAGACAGTTATCCTTAGTGTTTCCATCTGTTCGATGTCTTGTACACCACAAATCCTCACATGCTTCTTTACCATTATTGATGCCCTGAAGCTGTACTGTTAGATTAGCCAATTACGACTGAATCTGCATCATACCTGCCCTACCATCTCCGATTGGTGAGGATTCCAACTTCATCGCTAGTTTTAGTGCTTCCGTCTGCGACACAATCTTCTATTGCATCAAAGGTGCTCAAATGTGTGGTAACAGTGCAGCGATAAAACACTCTTTATGTTGTACATATGGCATCTCGAAACTAACTTTGGCCATCAAATTTTCAAATTGTTGATCGAAATCCCATACAGACTCCATTGGAAACTGCTTTATCTCCTTGATCTCGGTGATACACTGCAACTCAGATTTAGGTCTTTTGAACTCACAGATCATCGCGAGTCAGATCTCATCAAGGGTCTTCTGTGGGGTTCCCGTTGGTTCTACACAAAAATTCATAAACCAGTCCAGTGCGTGACCCTGTAGAGTTGTGATCATATACACTTTCTTTAAGTCCGCGTTATGAACTAGGTGAACCATCCAAACAACTTCAAAAATAAACCAGTGTTGCTCTGGATCTTCTGCTCCATTCCCATTTGTTATCCACCTGAATGGCACCTCTCCGTCCGAGTGCCGATATCCCTCATGTTGGCACACAAAAGGACATCTATGGATTAAGGTTTGCCCAAACACTATAGACGGGCTTATTATAAAATACATTCCTCATCCATCTAGCTGGTTACTTTGACTTTTTTATTATGTCAAGTCATATCCGCGACCCTATATATATGCAACTCGCGGATCATCTTCGAGTATCGGTTGTTGCAAGTCGCGGATGGATGTATACGCGGGTTGTTGGTCTTGATACCCACGGATATGTCCCTTTGACATTTAAAATAAAAACACACGATTACTTGAGATTAGTTAAGCCATTTACCTTAATCTTCTTAACTGTCTCAACCTCCTCAACCTTCGAAACTACCTTATTTCTCCAACTATAAATACAGGTCTTGGGGAGGGTGTTAGATATACACTTGGAGAGCAAAGTTATGCTAGTGGATTTTATACAAAAGTCTTTGGAGCAGTGAAACTCATAATCCTTTGGCTACAGAGGAGTCCTTGTCTCAGGCGTTGGGTTGTAACCTGAACTCGTTCATTATTGTTAATAAAGAGAATCCTTCTACCATATGTGTTTCATGTATCTGGGTTTGATAAATGTTTATGTTTCTGTATTTTATATATGATTTATCTAACCTGCTTATATATATATGAATCATCTTGTATCTGGAAGATTGACTCTTGACAGGTGAAGGAGAAGCAACCTTGAAGACTTTAGAGGTGAATCAGAGCAGAAGAGGAGAAGCAAGGATCAACCTTCGTGAATCGAGTAAGTCTTTCTCACCCTCCTATTTCCTTTACTGCACTCTAGAAGTCAATTGTCTGCAAGTTAATTGAGTATGTTAGTAACCCCAGACCTATGGTTATAAGGTGTCCAAACCTGTACAACAGAACTGGCGACTCCGCTAGGGAAGCCTAGGCTGTTGTAGGTTGTTTCTGTCACCCCTGACCAGCCTTTCCTTGGAAGTCTGTGTGTGATCTTTTATCCTCGTTCATACTTGCCTCAGTATTCGAAAGTCTTGTGAATTTTTCTTGTTTCTTGAGAAAAATTTTATACCTATCCGCGAGTTGCTCTTCTGCACAGTCATGGATACCAACTTGCATACGTGGGTTGCTTTAGTGGACAGTCGCGGATCATCCACGGGTTGCTCTTCTATACAGTCGCAAATATGCCTGGAAGTAGGGATTTTTTAAGTTAAGGTTTTCTTGTTCCTTTCTTTGTGTAATCCCTGTTTATGAGTTGATTTTCTTTATGAATGCTATGTAGCTTGTCTGAATACCTTTGGTGATCACACTTCGTGCTTTTCGAAAGCCCTTGAGTCTCTTTTGATTGGATTATTTTCTGCTTGCCTGCTGAAGTAGTTTGGCCTATTTGGGTTGTAGGTTAAAGTGTCTCTGTCCAAATCGGTGATCAGGGTCTTGGGATCTGTTTTTCCAGTCTGTCTTCTGACAGTGGCTGGTTGTCACTTGCCTTTATAAGTCTACAGTGATTTTTGTCATTGTGTGCACCCAATCTAGGGTTCCTAGCCTTCCTTTGTTGGTTGTCTTTTGGTTCTGTCAACCTGTTTGCTTCAGTTTGATGCTTTTATACAGTCTATAAGATCCAAGTTTGCTCAAGTATAGTACATTGTAGATGCATAGTAGAATTTTGAGTATTTTTAAAAGTGAAAAGAAAAACATTGTTAATCTTTTGCATTTTGTTTTTTGCATAAGTAGTGTTTATTTCAATTAAAAAATATAACCTCAAAAGCTACAAAAGATATAGGCTTAGTTTCTTTCATCGTTGCATTTAGTCCATCAATACATATTTGCAAAAAAGAAAAAGAAGTTTGTTTTTATAATGGTAATTTTGCTTTGAATACACCTTTACTTTCATTTATTTCTTATTTGAGTCAAAAACACCACAAGTACACCACTCCATTTCCTTCTGAGTAAGAAACAACCCTTCAAAATAAACGCATAATTTAAAAATTACTAGTAATCTTTTGTTTTTAGGGGCCTTTCACCTACTAGCTTAGGCTAGACTTGTGGGCTAGGAAGTGTAGACTTCCCACAAGTTATAAAACTCAGACGTAGTGGACCTTTCTTTAGGTAAATCCTTGACTTTATCGACTGCATCTGGGAAGCTCCTCTCAAACGGGAGTTAAGCACGAGGCCGCGTGGAGGCTTGGACAGAGGAGATAACCCTCCGAATCCTTGTCAAAGCGTAACTCAAGAATTTTGCGCATCTGGGGATTCTGTCTTAGACAGAGTTTCGGGCTCAGCTACCCTGCCCATGCATACAAGTCCGGCTTGCGACTGTCCCCCCAGACTGTTGGTATAGCCAAGGTAGCCTTTAGTCTCTTGTCTTTTAGGGTTCATACCTAGGTAAGCCGGAAGGTTATTTCTGGTTCACCTTGAACGGGCTTGGAAGGTAACCCTTGTTGAAAGTGTAGGAGGGCGGTTGGGTGATTCCTCCGCTTGTGCCTAAGAACCACTTCAAGGACTCCAAGTAATCATTCATCAGTTTTCTTCGGGAAAGTATATCTTTTACCCTGGTTTGATTGCTTGAGACTTTAGGATTTTTATAGTGTATGCTCTGTGGTTTTGCCTGTGTTTAGTTGGCCTTAGGGTGTGATTTGTCAAATTTCTAATTCTAGAGGACCAACCTATTAGAAGGTCAAGAAGGTTGAGAAACCTTCCTCCTCTCACCACATTGGAGCCTCCACCTTTACCCCAAAGGCGGAGATTAGACGCTGACAGTTCATTTGAACCAGTAGGGATAAGTGAAGTTCTTGGTGAACCAGAACTAATAGCTAACCGTTTAGATTTTGACACAGTTGAGATAGAAGAATTGCAGACTGACAAGTTTGCAAGAAACTTTAACACCCCCTTGACTGATTTAAACGATCATGTGATCATTCAGGTTAGACCTTTTGATTCACCTGTATTAGGTGTCCCCGTGGGTAGGATCATGTATTATGCGGAAGAAAGTCCTTTTGTGTTCACCTCAACCCTTCCTGTTGAAGGGGTACTACCTCCCCCGGTAAGTGCCCCTAGATCTAGTCTACCTTCTACACCTTTGACTCCAATGAGTCGGGTGGTTCAACCACCGGTTTGCTCAAACCTAGTAGGTACTTCTGGTGACATGGTTACTGGGATCCCCACTATACCTACCATTCCTTATTATTTTCCTTATACTACCCAGAGTGGTCCGGTAGGATCCTCGGCCTTTGTCCAAGGATTTCCTTGGAATGGGGGGCACATTCCCCCATCCAATCCATACATAGGTCCATCTCCTTCCTATGTAGGAGTGCAGTTTGGGAACAACACCTCTTATGGGAAAAGTTTCCAAACCCCTATTTCGGTCCCATACACGAGCTCTCCCTTTTCGTTGTTTAGTGGAGGGATACCTGCTCCTATCTTTCAGACCCCTGCTTCTATGGGGACGGCCCGAAATTCTTACATTGCACCTCCCACACACAATCCTGTGGCTTGGATGGAATCTGTTTCAAAGCAACCTTCCCACTTCACAACCAGTGTCAGGGGGCAACCCCACTTTTACCCATGGGCATTCGGAGGCAGGGCCCTCTAATCCCCAAGCTGGCACATCTAGTACCCCGGTTCGACCCAAACTTCCATTTCTGGAAACTTTAAAGTTGCCATATTTGTCAAAATTGATGAATGACCCGGTGAGGCATGACCCTTTGTGGCCACCTGTTCCCACCAAATTGCCATCGGACATCCCTAAGTTTGAAGGCAAAACTGGTGAAGATCCTGGGGCTCATGCCACCACCTTTCATTTATGGTGTTCTTCAAATTCGTTGAATGAAGATTCGGTGAGGTTGAGGCTGTTCCAGAGAATTTTGACAGGTATGACAGCGAAATGGTATATTGAACTGCCTTATGCTGCTTTCTGTAGTTTCTGGGACTTGGCTAGTGCATTTCTCAGCCACTTTCAGCTTCCGGTCCGATATGACTTCGGAACGGACTTGTTGTCTACTTTTAGACAAAACACAGCTACCCACATCTCGGATCATATCCAAGAGTGGAGGAGGCGAAAGAGCCTTATAAAAGCCACTATCCCTCCTGAGTTCCTTTTAGAGTGGTTCCTTAAATCATTGTTGCCATACATATCTAAGGACGTATCCACCTCAGGAGTGATGAATGAAGAAGAAGCCATACTCAGGGCCCAGCAACTGGATTTGATTTATTCACAATCTGGGATCTTATATGAGATTATCCCTGAGGCATCGAGGCCTTCGCACGAGGCGGAGAAGCCTAAGCCTGGACCCCATGCTGATGGTGTGGTTGGATCCGTTAACTCTCCCACTGTAGAGTCTTTGACTAAACAACTTCACCAGTTGTTTGTCAAACAGTCTACGACGGAGGCAGCAAAGGTTGCCCCCTCCCCCCAGAGTGCAAATATTTTTGCACAAACCTCTCAGAAGGGCAATCAGCAGCCCGACGGGAAGAAAAAGAAAGGTAAGAAGGGAGAGGGAAACCAAAACAAGCAAAAGCCCGCAAACAATGCTGATGGGGGCAAGAAAGAAAAGAAGAAGGTCAAGTTCCCTTGTAAGTTGTGCCAAGAGGACCACCTTACTCACCTTTGTCCCCTTATGGATCAAGCCCAGAAGCTGCTTAAAGCTCAACAACCGGCTGTCCTGAAGGATCCTTTTCCCCAAGGACAGAACTCTGCTTCAGCTTCTAACATAGCAGGGGGAACTCAAACTGCCCCTGACCCAAACTATATCAACATGGTTCGATCTTCGACTTTGTTGCAGACCAGGAACAAAAACTATGAGAAAGAGACTCCTGAGAAGGGTAAAGCTGTAGGTGAACCTTCCAACCCTCTCACAATAGAGAAACCTGCTGAAATAATGCCAAAGATACCCAAAGGTGTCTTAAAGAAGACTTTGCATAACCCAAATGCTATAGCTACTTCCAACTACTCCGTGGTTGAAGACTTAGCTCAAACCCCGTGTGCAATGTCAGCTTTAGAAGTGTTACAGAGTTGTCCCTCTTAGCGGGATGCCCTCTTAGCAGCTCTAGGCAGCATGGACTCTTCGAGTCTCATGGCGAAATTTCATTTATCTGATGTTAAAATTCGCTTGCCTTACCATGTAGCCTTATCAATAAATGTCGTCCATGGTGGTAAGACCATTGGAAGGGCAGTTGTTGATGAGGGGGCCTCTACATGTGTTATGTCCCTGGCCTGTTGGAAAGCTCTTGGATCCCCAGAGCTGGTCCCATCAAACACTTTACTTACTGCTTTTGATGGAAGATCCTTCCGTCCACATGGTATCCTGCCGGCTTTTGAGATTAAATTGGCAGGCAAAGCAGTGTCTGTTGAAGTAGAAGTGATTGATGCTCCTTTGGACTACAATTTGCTTCTGGGAAGAAATTGGACTTATGCGATGTCCGTTGTTGCGTCGGCCGTTTTTCGTGTCGTGGTTTTTCCACATGAGGGCAAGTTGGTTACTGTTGACCAACTTGATTTTACCCGAAAAGGTCGTTTAGAGTCTAATAAGTCCGCTGTGCCATTGGTTGATCAGGCCAAACCTGCTGCACAGAGCTTGGGGGCTGGAATGTACACATCACTGATGGGCACATTTGAACTTCCAACCCCGGTTAATTATATTGGTTCTACTAGTGTGGGGAAGTCCATTGCTACGGTTGTCGATAGGATTGATCCTTGGGTCCTCCCAACTCCCCATGAACCACAAGTGCCCTTATCGGCAATGGAGGTGGCTTATCAAGCTATCACTCAAGCCACTATTGATCCCATTCCAGATCCTCTAACAATCTCGGATGATCTGAAAGAAGTCTATTTGCCCGCATGGGCGGAAAACTCTTCACATTCTATAGATTGTTTAGACACGGTTTTACCTTCCGATGAAGCTATTTCGGAAGCCATGAGTGGACGTGATAAGATTTGTGAGGATCTTCATCATCGATCCTATTTTCTTCCAGAACTAAGCAGAATAGAAAACCAAGAGTTTCACGTGAGACTGTCAAAAGATGTTGATGCACCTATCAATCCCTTGCCTAGGGAAGGAATCTTTGCCGAGGGGAATATGGAAAATATTTCCGCCACTATACCTATTAACATCTCTATAAACCCTGACGTCGTGGAAAACATATATATAGGTGCAAATTGCTCTCCTGAAGAGATTGCCATATATATTGCCCTTTTTAAGGAATTCAGCGATGTCTTTGTCTGGTCATATGAGGAGATGCCAGGCATAGATCCATCTATTGTTGAACATGAAATCCGAACCTATCCTGATGCCAAGCTAGTTCGACAAAAATTAAGACCCATGAACCCGCATAAAGCGGCGGCTGTGAAGCCAAAAGTTGAAAAGCTGGTTTCATATATCCCATAGCTTTGACTGAATGGGTGTCCAGCCCTATTCCTGTTGATAAAAAGCAAGGGACTATTCGCGTTTGTATAGACTTTAAAGACCTCAATAAAGCCTGTCCTAAGGACAACTACCCCACACCATTTATAGACCAGATCATAGATGCCTGTGCGGGAAGTGAGGTGTTTTCGTTTATGGATGATTTCTCCGGCTACAATCAAATCCAAATCAAACCGGAAGACCAACATAAAACTGCTTTCATTTGCCCTTGGGGTACATTCGCATATAAGAAAATGCCCTTTGGATTGAAAAATGCTGGGGCAACCTTTCAACGGGCTATGAACTTTGCTTTTCATGACATTAAAGCCATTGTCGAACCACACCTTGATGATCTGCCCGCACATTCTCGCAAGAGGATCCAACATCCAGATCATTTGCTGTTGATATTTGAGAGATGCAGATATTATAAAATTTGCTTGAATCCCCACAAGTGTGTATTCTGCATCGAGTCAGGAAGATTACTCGGATTCATTGTCTCTAGTAGAGGCATTCAGGTGGATCCATTGAAAGTTGAGGCCATTGTAAATTTGCCTCCTCCTCGTTCCCTCAGGCAACTTCAAAGCCTGCAAGGAAAGTCTAATTTCCTTCGACGTTTTATTGTTAATTATGCCAAGATCACTAAGGGTTTCATGCGCCTACTCAAACAGGACACCCCATTTGTATGGGATGAAACCGCACAACTTGCGTTCGAGGCATTGAAAAAAGCTTTGCTGTCGGCACCCTTATTACGTCCACCAGATTATTCTAGGGATTTTATATTATATCTGGCCGCGTCGGAGTCGACCATTGGGGTAGTACTAGTCCAGGAGGATGATAAGCTTGTTGAGCATGTCATTTATTATCTTAGTCGTGCTTTGGCCGGACCTAAACTTAGATACTCCCACGTTGAGAAATTGGCCTTAGCGGTTGTGTCACGTCCCCGTGCCCCCGGCCGGCGAAGAGGACGTGACTACAAGCTTAAACCACCCAGGCTAAGAGCCCCATGAACATGTATAGGCATAAATTGCTGAAAAGAATGCTTAAACAAAATCTCTAAACTAGAGTATGCACACAGGAATATCTATCATATACAGATGCAATTAATCAACATACACAACTACCATTATGTGTCTTGCACAGCGGAATCAATCATGCATTCAAACAAGCATTCATCTCAACATGTTCATTTTAATTCATTAACAGAAACATAGTTGCAGAAGTAAAATGGACAAGATCACTTATCTTATGAAATCTCCTTCCGCAACCAGCTACGTCGCTGCAACGTTCCACCCAACCATAGGCCAGTGTGCTCCTCAATCTCTCAGCAACGCTGCCACCCCCGAGCTGGGCATGATTCTTCAAGGAATAAGGGAACTAGCAGGCTTACACATAGCCAAGGATATACAAAACACACAGCCAAGCCAACAAAGTTGGGTTTATCAGGCCATCCAGGAGTTGGGAAAGGCTAAATGCTAAGCTAGTGAGCTCATCACAGAGCTAAGAACACCTACACCAGAACTAGCCTGACCTCTAAGACACCCAAACACACCCAACAAAAGGAATCAGTCCCTTCTCTGCTACACAGTCCCTCAGGCCCTGCATTCCCTTCCAGTGCTATTCAGGGGTGATGGAGAAGAAGGCCAGCCCTCTAGCTCTCTTTGTGTGGTTTCCAGCCACCAGGTTTATCAAGCAAAACTAAGCCAACCTCCCTGCTCCTTACACAGTCTGAAGACCAACCATTGCACGTATGCAATCAATTAGTTACCACAGCTTAAACAGGGAAAAATGAATCCCAAGTGGGTTTCACGACCCTAAACGTATCAGTGGACATGGGGAAAGAACAACAGTCCCGAAATGAAATCAGCACACATTACCAACATACACGGGAAAACAGCAGTCCGGTTCACACAATCGAAGCCGCAGGGGAAAAACGTATGCAGACCACACTAGGGGTGAATTTACAGACTCCCGATCGGCGCATGAACAGCCACAATGTAGAACCCACAAAACGACCCATGAGTAAGGGACGGAGCCACACCACTCCCAAATCCGCAGAGGAAACTACTACGTGGGTAAACCCAGCAAAACCCTGTGTGTGAAGATGAAAAACGGGGAAGAAACCCTCTGCGTGAGAATGCACAGCAATGGAGAGGACGCGAATTTGCAGGAGAAAATCGCGTGGGTAAAACCCAGGAAAATTCCTGTGCGTGAAAATAGTGAGCAGCCAAATGGGAAGTGCTTGAAGGTGAACAGCTACCAGGTGGACGCGAATTTGCAGTGCGTGGGTGCTCTGCAACTCCTGGAGCCAAGAAAATGTCTGCGTGAGGCCAAAAACTGCCAAGAGCCTGTGCGTGAGAGGAAAACAGACAAAATCATGGTGAGAGTGGAATTGCATGCGTGAGTGAAGTCAACAGGGGTGGAGTGTGTGTGTGGGTGAGGACTGACAGTCCTGCCACCCCACTCCCATAGCAATTAACTGCCTCAACCACCAGCTGCAATTATTTAATGAGAGTGGTTGGAAGAATACACATGGGTTTTTCTTCTCATTGGCCAAAGTTTAACAATTTCCCCCACCCTTATCCTTGTGAAAATCATGCTCCTTTCGATTTAGTTGCCGCGATCGTAGCTGGTTGGGTTCATTTAATTAATTATAGATGCATATTTACATGATGACCAACATAATATATGCCGCATGCCCCGATATACAATCGGTGACAAATTTAAATCCCCAAACATAGCATAACCGATCAATGGTGAGGCCTTGGCCTTTAGCTCCACACCATGATCATTTACAATTTATACATCATGTACGTTTAATGCAATGGGGTCAAAACCGGGGCATTACAGGTTGTTTATGCTGTACAGAGGTTACGTCACTACATTTTACTGAGGACCACCACAGTAGTGGCAGATGTGAATCCGTTCCAATATGTTTTATCTCGACGCATTGTTTGGGGCAAATTTAACAAATGGATAGTCATTCTCCAAGAGTTTGACTTGGTTTTCCAGTCCGCTAAGTCTGAAAAGTCCTTAGTTTTTGCTGAGCTTATAGCAGAATTTCCTACTGATGAAGATGTAGTGGTTGAAGATGACTCATTCCCAGATGAGCACATCTTCCTAATATCCACCTCTGATCCTTGGTACGGGGATATTCTTATATATCTCCAGACTTTGAAGTACCCTGCAGCTTCCTTCAGGGAGGAACGACGTAAGTTACACCTTCATGCCAAGAACTACCTCATTATAGGAGATACATTATATCGACGAGGGGTAGATTTCGTGTTGCGTCGTTGCCTTACTCATGAGGAAGCGGAGATTGTCCTAAATGATTCCCATGGTGGAGCCTGTGGGGGTCATTTATCTGGGTTAGCAACGGCCCAGAAGATATTGCGTGTCGGTTATTTATGGCCCACGATCTTTAAAGATTATGTGGAAGCAGTGAAGCGCTGCCATCCGTGTTAGATTTACACCAGGAAAATGCGGTCACACCCTGCTCCGTTATTTCCCGTTGTCTCGGTAGGCCCCTTTATAAAATGGGGGATAAATTACGTGACATGCAACCCAGCCTCGGCTGGGGGGCATAAACACATCATTGTCGCTGTGGACTATTTTACGAAATGGGCAGAGGCAATGCCTACTTTCAAAGTCGATGGGGAAACAACAACTTTCTTTGTTTTCAATCAGATTATTGCAAGGTTTGGTATTCCCAAAGTGATTGTCACTGACCATGGCAGTCATTTTCAAAATGACATGATGACGGAACTGACTACCATGCTCAGATTTAGACAAGAACATTCTTCTCCATACTATCCACAAGCAAATGGTCAGGTTGAGGCTGTCAACAAGACTTTAAAAACTATCCTTAATTTCATGTGCTACCTGATACGACTGAGCTTGAGGAACGTCTGGTCCATTTAGAACACCTTGATGAACAACGTAGAGATGCGCTGACTGCTAATCAGGCTCATAAAAATAGGGTCAAAACTCAGTATGATAAATCGATCAAACCTAGGGTTTTCTCTGAAGGGGAACTTGTCTTGCTTTGGGACCAAGATAAAGAACCTCTAGGGGCAGGAAAATTCAAGGCTATGTGGTAAGGACCTTATGTCGTGTCGAAAGTTTTGAGAAAAGGTGCATATGAGTTAGTTGATTTTGACAGGAATAAGCTGCTTGAGTCTAGAAATGGGCTCTACTTGAAGAAGTACTACGCTTAGGCTTAGCACTTTTTCTTGTATTTTTTATGTACATTAGGTTGTCAGTTTCGTTTTTTATACTATTTGATGGTTGTTGCAGATGTCTTCTGAACGGTATATAGGGTTCGCTGATGGCGCCAGCCGTCATACTTGTAACCTAGCTTCGGCAGCATGGGTTATTTATTCTCCCTCAGGACAACATGTTGCCGCGGGAGGCGCTTGTCTAGGTCCTGCTTCTAATAATGTTGCCAAGTATAGGGCTGTCATTGAGCTCCTATGGGATGCTTTGTCACGTGGCATCACCCAGCTTGAGGTCCGTTTGGACTCTCAGTTGGTGGTTTCCCAGCTCAATCGAGCTTATCAGGTACAAAATCCTATCTTATTATGTCAGTTCATGCAAATTCGTTTATTGGAAAGACATTTTGAAGTTATTACTTTCAATCATATTCCATGAAACCAAAATTCATTAACTAATGCATATGCTAATTACATTTTGGATTGGCATCTCACACACATTTTATAAAAATATACAGCAAACATATAAGAAACACTTGTACATAAACTGACAACAAACACCAATATATATATATATATATGTGTGTGTGTGTGTGTGTAAAATATCTGTTTATAGATAGGTCAAGTCTGATCCTCAGATCCCGTCATATACAAAATATACAAAAATGTGGATCATAGTCCATCAAAATTCCCTAGAACTAAGCAGGCCCGCCCTGGCCACTAGGACCGCCTTGGTCCCCATGGTCCCTCTGTGCTCTGGCTTCCTCAGCCTCCTCGGCTTCGGCAGCCTCCACTGCATCTATGTATATGAGCACTGCTCTAGCCACTCGTCTGAAAAGACGCAGCCAAACCGGTGGAACCCCCACAACAAACTCCTACATCGATGTATGGATATGCTCTATTCGTATGGTCGATACTCGTTGGGTTAGCCTGGCCAGCTTCCTCTCTAGTACCCTAATCAATCCTGGATCTTCCCCTGCAACTGGAGGAACAAACATGCGAGGGTGCCCTTCATGGCGGACCGGTCCAATATCTGCATTTTGACACATGAATAGGGTTAAGAATTGTACATATGTATATATCTATCATTGAAAAATTCATAAAAATTTGAAAATGATAAAAATTAAAAAATTACTTACCTAGCTCGCCCCATGCTCCTCCTGGAGGGAGGATAAGGTCGGGGTCACCTCAGAAGTCCATCCCAGCATATGGAAACTGCTCCAATGCCGGCAGCTGTCGTTCCCACCATGTGTAGAAGTCATCATCATAGACACTATGTACTGAGTCCCCTCCTCCTTGATGGAGGAAGATGTCTCCCCACCTGCTCAGCCTTGGTTGACATGGAGATCTGATTGGTAAAGGTATAGCGGGGCTCAATGCTGCTACTCTCGAAGAAGAAGAACACCACTAATATGCTTGCATAGCCAAAATTCTCGCGTCTTCCTCTCTTGCATTCGGATAAGTGTCTCCTCATGATGGAGGTCACTCTCGAGCACCAATCATAGAGAGCACCTCTAAAACAGTCAACTGCCACCCTCATTTGATTCCTGGTGGCCAAATGTAAAGCTGTAGATCCTGCTATTCTCACAATGGTGCTAGCTAATACCTGGAGAGTAAAATCTTGGATATCTGCAATTGGAACGCTGGTTCCCCTCCTTTGAGTGCCCGGTGTACAGAATATGTCTACATAGCTTTGGACACTTAAGGGGTCACCGCCCCTGCCAGTGCCCTGCAAGTTCACCGGTGCCCCTCGTCGTGACAACCCGATAATGAAATATATGTCCTCCACGCTAAGCTCTAAGGTTTCCCCTTGTAGATTGAACATCCCCATATCATGATCCCAATAATTGACCATGAACTCAAGTATGCGGACATTGGCCCGCATGGGTGATGTACAAAAGAATTTCAGTAGCCCACTGGTCCTCAACGCCTGTATGGTGGGTGCGCTTTGGAGCGCCGCTTGGTCCATTATTTCGTGCCCCCTTTCCCTCCATTCCAGAACCATATTTTACCTAGCAAATACAAGCAATTTGATTCAGTATTTCATAATCAAAATTTAAAATTTTTTGCATATTTTTAAGTTTTTGTCCTCTGCGCAGTATCCGCGACTGTCTATTTAGACATGTCGCGGACCATCCGCGGCTGTCTAGTTAGGCAACCCGCGGATATAACGCGTATCCGCGAGTTTCCCTCTTAGCAACCCGCGAATGCGCCCTGCTACAGTTTAGGATGCCTTTAAATATTGAATTCAAACTTAAACCTAACATTTGCTTGGATCAATTTGAAGAGCTTAGGGTGTAGGCTTACCTGAAGCTGGCGGATTTCGATTTCATCGGTCCAATTGTCCACAATGATCGATCAAAGGTAGAGGGTAAACCTTGCTTTTTATGGCTCAAAAGTTCAAATGGTGAGTTTGTTTTAATTTTCAACCTATTTATATAAATTATATTTCATAAAGTGGGTCTTTTTATATAGTTTGAAATGTCAGTCAACTAATACCATACTCTTTGTGCCTTGAAACAGGTTTATCACTTTTTCCAAAGTGTTGTTGCTTCAATAGGGTGGTTTGCTACTTTCAACACATGTTGGCATCTTTTTACTCCACATTAACCTTAGCTTTCAACATTTTGCCACGGACTATGGTATTCTAAGCCATTAGTCCCTTATCTTTGCCATTGTTCTTCTGTGGCTAGGACCCTTATTTCATGAGTATCCTTTTTATATGCCTTTGTTATCCTTTGGTACTCATGCCGCCACTATTTCAGGTCCAGGGGTATCCTCTTAGCTATTTTTCACGCCAAATAGAGCTTCTTTTGAATCTCTTTCTACAAGCTATCCCTTTATAGGACTCCCCGCCCTTATGGAGTTTCTTTAGGCCCAGGTCTGACTCCTTTAAAACAGACTTGACTGCCGAGTTATCTCGTCCGTTCAACTCGTTAAGAATATGTGAACGAGCATCCGCATTGGTGGTAGGTTATCTCTTTCTCGGACCATGCGGAATAATACGAGAAAGGATCACTCTCTTTTCTTTTGAATTGAGAAGAGTATTCTCAGGTATAGGTTTATCACTTTTCCGGACTTGAGGGACTAAATTTACGGAAAAGGAACACCCGGTTTGAGCTTAGTTTTCTCTTTTTCGTGCTCTGGACCCAAACATGAAAAAGATTCCGAGTGTACTTTGTGTCTTTGTCATGATCGTTAAACACTTAAGAACAAAGCAATGAGTTTATTGTTGTAAGCCCCATTTCTCGTAACCAAATGGATCTTTCTGAGTGATCTTGCTTTCCTTCACACTTGTAAATTTCAAGCTATTTTATGTTGTTTTGGAAGGAGCGTTGGGTAGGTGGTAATTTAACCTTTTTCGGACCTTCCTGACTAAGTACGAAAAAGGTTCACCTTTTCTTCTTCGGAAGTTAAGAGAGTTCTTCTGTGGTTTGTTTTATACTTTTTCTGCCTCAGGAGACTAAATTGGATGAAAAAGGACCCCCCTGGAGTCTTCTTTGGAGTTTTCAGACTCTCTAAATGTAAAAACACCGACTGAGCATGTACTAGTTCGGGCTCATTAAATCCACGAATCAGTGACACTATCAAGCATTATTTTCCCATCTCTTCAAGCTTGTTAAAAAATGAAGAGGGAACCGAGTTGACTTTCCTGGACTCGTTAAAATTTAACAGGGACGGTAAGGAAGAAGTTTTCTCTTGTTTTCAGTAATGGCAGCATGTCATCCTTGAACATAGCACTCTTTGTTTTCTGATATCCATGTTTCAGTGTCCACTTTTGTTCAGCTATCACTTTGAGTTTCTTACTCCTCCTCTTGTCCATTATACCTGGGGAATCTGATCATGTCTCCTACATGCCAGATAAGTCTAGTTGTTCTATCTATAAGTTATATGCTGCCTTGGGTCACCTCTGTGTTGTGCTCATTGTTCAAGGACTCTTCCCTATGTTTGATCTCTAGCCTGATCCCATCATTGTTATATCTATTATCTATTTGTGTCTCCCTTCTATTGCCCAGTTCCTAGTCACTCTTGTGATCCGCTGGAGGATCTATTTCCTTCCTTATCACAGCATGGTTCCGTTTCAGCACTTCTTGATGACGAAGACCTAGAGTTTTGACGATAGTACCTCAGGATTCACTTTCATCATTGGTGAATTCCTTTGCTTCAGTTGTTGATTCTCATTTATTGATTGACAAACTGTTGAATCCTTTCCATGTTTGACTTCAGCTTACCCTTATTCACATGGCTTGGATTGTACTGGTTCTTTGGCATCCTTTATGAAGACCTTAGTTCCTCACTAATGGACTAAGTTGCGCAAGACTATGTTCTATTCCTATATACAGCTTCCAGATCTTTGAAGACTCATCATTATTGTATATTGTGGCTTTGATCCACCTTTGTAATATACGTGGTTTTATACCCGTATCATATGATGTACTCAAATATTGTAAAGGAGCTAGTGTTCCAGTAAATTGAACATAGCATCCTCAGATGTAACTTTGTATATGACATTACTGTGTATTTGTTTCAGGTACTCTCTCTGCTCCATTGGATTTCTGAGTTCTCCAAAGATAACGATTATAATGTATTTCAGCCATCGCTTCCCTCTGACCTCACACATTAGGGGGCATCTGTTATCCACCTGAATGGCACCTCTTCGTCCGAGTGCCGATATCCCTCATGTTGGCACACAAAAGGACATCTATGGATTGAGGTTTTCCCAAACACTATAGATGGGCTTATTATAAAATACATTCCTCATCCATCCAGCTGGTTACTTTGACTTTTTTATTATGTCAAGTCATATCCGTGACCCTATATATATGCAACTTGCGGATCATCTGCGAGTATCGGTTGTTGCAAGTCGTGGATGGATGTATACGCGGGTTGCTCTTATAGAAACTCGCGGATCATACGCAGGTTGTTGGTCTTGATACCCACGGATATGTCCCTTTGACATTTAAAATAAAACACGCGATTACTTAAGATTAGTTAAGCCATTTACCTTAATCTTCTTAACTGTCTCAACCTCCTCAACCTTCGAAACTACCTTATTTGTCCAACTATAAATACAGGTCTTGGGGAGGGTGTTAGATATACACTTAGAGAGTAAAGTTATGCTGGTGGATTTTATACAGAAGTTTTTGGAGCAGTGAAACTCAGAATCCTTTGGCTACAGAGGAGTCCTTGTCTCAGGCGTTGGGTTGTAACCTGAACTCGTTCATTATTGTTAATAAAGAGAATCCTTCTTCCATATGTGTTTCATGTATCTGGGTTTGATAAATGTTTATGTTTCTATATTTTATATATGATTTATCTAACGTGCTTATATATATATGAATCATCTTGTATCTGGAATATTGACTCTTGACAGGTGAAGGAGAAGCAACCTTGAATACTTTGGAGGTGAAGCAGAGTGGAAGAGGAGAAGCAAGGATCAACCTTCGTGAATCGAGTAAGTCTTTCTCACCCTCCTATTTCCTTTACTGCACTATAGAAGTCAATTGTCTGCAAGTTAATTGAGTATGTTGGTAACCCCAGACCTATGGTTATAAGGTGTCCAAACTTGTACAACACCATTGAATTGGGTAATCTATTATCTACCCTAGCCATTGAGTTGGCGTCGAGGTTGTCTAATGAATAATTGAATGGAGGTGTAGCCTCTTGCGCACTAGTCGCAGTACTAGCACTATCAGTATTAACAACTCTTTCAGGAGATGAGGCTCTAGATCTTACCTCTAGTGATACTCCTACCGTGGTGTAGTTGTGTCCTGATCTTGGTATCTCTGTAGATTCTTCAGACTCTTTTGTTCCTTCAGAAATCGGGCTATAGTCTTCCTCTTCGTCGTAAGATCCTTCATCTAGCCGTGACTCAACTTCCTACTCACTTTCTTCGAACCAATTAGGAGTCTATTGACCTCCTACTGTCTTTCTCCTCTTTCCTGACCGGAATCTCCTTCCACTCCTTAGGAATCCAAATTCTAGTTTAGGTTCTGTACTTCCTAGGAACATCTCAGCTCACCATATCCCATTTTCTCTAGAGGTCGTCCGCGACATATCCCCTCCTTTGGATATGCGACTTAACTGCTCAACTCTTAGATACCCTACTCATATACGAGCATCTTTATCCATGTGCTTATAGATAACAAGTACCTTCTTCGCGGTCCTTAGAAAAAATTTCTTTGAGCCTCACTATATGAGGTTATAATCTCTACTGTAAACTCAGTAATATACCCTTGCAAAATACTGTCAACCCGAAAATCAACAACTCTAGAGATGGGGTTACTTGCACTGGTTATCTCATGAATTAAATGAGCACTCCACTCAACCACCTCTCTTCTTTGGAAATTTACCTACCGAGTCACCAATCTTGACAACCACTCGTGCAACACAATAGGAAACTCTGCAAAGAAGATCTTGTGAATATAGGAGTATATGTACTGGTCTAACCAGTTTTATGCGCTCAACCGCGGCCTTGTGCTCTCTTCTTGCGCAAATGCCAATGTCTTCGACTCCATCCAATCCTCTATTTCCTTCTTTGTCGGATGCCACAATATCTCCCTCAACTCAAATGATTATGGGTCCTGGCAACGAAACCAATTGTTGGCCTCATCTCCCTTAGTCTCATGACCCAGGTTCAACAACAACACAACACCAACAAAACACCCAAAGACATCGGTCCGACGGAGCAAGCTCAGTCGGTAACACCCACGAGGCAGGCGCAGTCTCACCTGAGATATCTTAACGTGTAACTGCCAGAACCATGTTTCTACAGTTGGCAAGGGATAACAATCCCTTGGCGCGTGACCAAGGAACTTAACAAAGGTGGAAGGATGGAGTCTATTACTACTCGACGATGGCACAATAGTGCGACATAGTTGACACGTGACACAACCTTGTCCTTATTAACTTAACAACTGGTGCAACTATGCGATATAGGTGATTCCTTAATTTTAAATGACAGCGGCTCAACATTATTATAACTTAACAGTATTTTAATATGGATATCATATAGTGTGCAACAATTCTTTACCCATTCATTCATTCACTGTGGTTATCAATATTGCGACATTCATTCAAGCAATAATCATAAATAATGCAATATACTCAAACATTCAACCATTCACATTCATCATTCAACATCCATTCGACAAAGGAAATAATGTGGAAACCCATCCGGGTAAAACCACCAAGGTGCTCTTCATCTGGCATGAGAAATATATGTTGCACCTTGTAGTCTGCGACTCACAAACTGTTAAGATATGTCTTTCAGTTCAGACTCTTCTTTCTCTCATGCTCTCGGGTTTATTCTTCTATCTACTAACTCCTACTGATTTGCACACAACCTGGATCGACTCTTCTACTTTATTGTTTGCGCACTCAACTGTAGATTAACTCCTACAAAATGGTCTGCACACTCAGGTGCAGATTTGTATATCAACAACCTACTACTATCAAACTCCTCTCTTATCTAACTTAGTAGCAAGCGATACTAATTGACTGAACCCTTATACAGAGCGGGTTCCTCCTGTTTATAGATATTACAAGTCCAGGGTCGACTGAGTACAACTCAATTATTACATTCAGAAGTAGCTACAAAATATCTTCTACTACATTGATGACAGGCCATACTGGCTGCAAAATTCCTGTATTACATTGATCACGACCATAACTAGTCGCAGAAATGTCTTTCAATCTGCTTGTACAGGTCGTGACTAGTCGCAAAAACCCGTCCTTTAGTCTGCCAACTCTGACTTCTACAGTCTTCTGACTTGCCGATCTTAGTCTTAACTCCTCTACTTGCCTCTTTTAGGTACTCCTTTTCCTTCACCGCACCTATCTGTGTCACATATTTCTCTCATCTGCACTTGCTTTCCTTCCTTTACCTACTTTTCTCCTGTCGTGCGCCTAATTTTCCTTTGTCGTGCTTGCGCTACAAGTTTTTCATTATGCACTTTTCCTAGCCCAACAAAATTAGATATAATAATAATATTAACGGCCCTAGATGGGGTGATAACTGGATAAATAAGGCAACGTAATGATGAAGTGATCGACATACATAATGGTAGATAGCTCGAGGCAGGGGAGGGATTTAATCTGTGTCCCCTCCATGCAGGTGAAAGGATATGAGTTTGATGCATAATTACTAAATATTTAATGGTGATGCATGGAGCATTGTGTCAAATCCATGCAAAGGTATAAGTGCATAATGAGTCGGGGGCCTTGGATTAATCATTGTCTGAAGTGTTATCTAGTCATTAAGTGCAAGTAGATGGTAGGGAAGAGTAGAAATTGGGTTTACCGGTGCTTGACCAGTGGCGATTTTGCTCCAATCGTGTGTTATAATTTTGATGGTTATATTAGATCTTCGAACATTTAGCACTATTTCATAATAAACTTAATAATAGGATCACTGAAAGACAGACAAGCACAACAAGACAAAAGAACACAAAGATTTTCCTCTAGGAAACCACAAGGGAGAAATCCCAGCAACTTCTTTGGTATAGATTATGTCACCAAGTGCAATGTCAAACCAAGATAAGATAAACCCCAAAGACAAAAGCAATTACTTCTCTTCTCTAGCGAACCTCTTCTTCTCTCGCATGCACACTTGCTTGAGTTGAGTGTGTGTGAAAATGAGAGGAGTGACCTCTCTATTTATACACATCAAGTGAGTGACCTATTTCCCTGACTGGGCCGACTTGCTCTTTCTGGACCGACTTATCTAGGGAGACATAAAATAAAATTTATATAATCTTTCTTGTGGGTACTATTGACCCAACTTACAATGGAATTTTTACATTGATTCTTTCAAGTACATTTACATGACCAATTACATCAATAAAATCTCCCGAAGGAGGTACAACAATAATACAACAAAAGTACAATAAGAATATATTTTGAAGTTACAATCTTCATCAATCCCTCTTAACAAGGAAGGTATTCTTCCATTGCGTTCATCATCACTAAAACTCATCACTGTTCTTGCAACTTGGTACTTGGGCCAATGACTTGTGGTATCTCTCGAATCTATAAATCATAAGAATTTCATACAACAATCATCCCTTTTTCATGTTGGTTGTACCTCTCATATATATAAGTGCATCAACCAACCCTTTTTCATGTTAGGATCAACCTTCATACCAAACCATCTGTTGGAGACATTTACCACCATACACACTCTTTTTGGTCAAATTGGCCTAGTTAAACCACTATCCTAAGTATAATTGACATTAATTGACATCAGTGGAACATTAATTGACATCATCCAGTCACACCCACGCCTACCTACAGTCAAGGAGGCTAACTTAGCCTTCTCCTACAGTCAAGGAGGCTAACTGGAGCACTCCGGGGGTGATCTGAGTGATATTAATGCACTTAATTGCTAACTGGTGGTTACAATCAGTTCAACCAGTCAGTTAAGGTGCCTCCTCTCATTAAATATATTATTTAATTATTATTTATTATTATTTAATGATCTGGAGTCAACAGGGGCGCCTCCACCAACTTCTGATGATCAGTTCTGCTGCAGTTAACCTCATCAGGGTTCATTGAAGTCATTGAAGCACTAGCACTTGATGGTTGGCTTGCTATGACATGTGTTTGATCTCTTTCAGTTGAGATTCAGTCATTTATTGCACTCCGACTTCAGTTAGGGTTTGGTGAGTCAATTAGGGTTTTGGTCAAGTGGTTAACTGAGTGTGAACCAATGGCTTACAGTGAGTTAAGCTAGACTCACTCATTGAATTCGAATGACCTCCTTAGGTATTCGAATTCCTCATTGATTCAAGCTATTGCTTGACATTGTTATTGTAACTATTCATTGTTTATTGAATATAGAGAGAGGAAACCATTCTGGTTCCGATTAACACCATTTATGAGTTATTTGTTGATTATTTCTTGATGAGATTGATTATTTGTTCCTAGATTAATGTGCAATATTAATACCATCAACCAACCCTTTTTCATGTTGGGAGCAACCCTCATAGTGGTGCATCAATTGACCCTTTCCATGTTGGCAGCAACCCTTATATCGATGCATCAACCAGTCCTTTTTCATGCTAGGAGAAGCCTTCATATCAGTGCATCAACCAACCCTTTTTCATGTTGGAAGCAACCTATAAAACAACTAATCCTTTGTCATACTTGGTGTACCTATATAGAGCCAGTCCTTTTTCATACTGAATGTATCTCTCCGTAGTGCCAGTCCTTTTTCATATTGGATGCACATCTCTGTTGTGCTCCTCCTTTTTCATACTAGATGCAAGTCTCGTACATCTTCCATTGTACCAGCCTTTTTTCATCCTAGACGTGAAGACCACATGCCTTCCATAAAGCCAACCCTTTTTCATGCTGGATGTGGAGACCACTCGTCTTCCATAGATCTAGACCTTTTTCATGTTGGATGTGAAGACCACTTGTCTTCCACAGAGCCAACCCTTTTTCATGTTGGATGTGAAGACCACAAGGACTCATCAATCCCTCTTGCGATGGACACTGATATGGAAAAATCTAAGCTTGTCCTTGAAGTACTCAAACTTCACTCACATAGAGGCTTGGTCAATACATCGACTATCTACTCATCTGTCACAATGTAATAGAGCTTCACTACTCCTCTTTGTACCATATCTTTGATACAGTGATACCAAATCTCGATGTGCTTTGACTTGTCATGGAACACAGGGTTCTCGGACAACCTCACACAACTCTGGTTGTCACATAATACACAAGTCATCTAGAACTGGACATCGAACAATCCCACAAGTAGCTTTCTAATCCACACTGCCTCACAACTAGTTGAACAAGATGCAATATACTCTTCCTTGACTATGCTCAATGCTACCCTTGTCTGCTTCTTGTTGAACCAAGAAATCATGCCATACCCCAAGCTGAAGCACCACCCTAAAGTGTTCTTCATATCTCTAGCATTACCAGCCCAATCTGAGTCAACATAGACCTGTAGGAAAATCCTCTGATTTGTCACATATATGAGGCCATACTCAATCATACCCTTCATGTACATCAACTCTATTGAGTCAAAGTGTTCACCACAAAGCATATATCTAGCCTCGTGTTCGTGAATTACATCAATGAATCAATCATCTGCCTATAAAATTGTGACATCGATTGTCCTTGAAGTAGTATCACACAACAACTTCAAGTTTGGTTCCATTGGTGTGGCCATGGCCTTGTAATCCATCATCCCAAATTTCTTTAGGATCTCTACTGCATATTATCCTTGACTAAAAAAAATATCACATGGATTTTTCCATACCACTAATCCCAAGAAGCATTCCAAGATTCTTGAACTCTAACATCTACTTCCTCTTGGTAGGGGAGACATCAAGTATCACTTTGAGAATATCCATGAGATACTGAGGAAAACAACCCTTGCCATGGATATAGACTATGTGATATTATATCTCATTATGTCTCTGCAATCTATGTTGTAGTCACTCCCTCTAATGTGGAGCTTTCCTACTCCCTATGTAACTAAGCATTATACTCCCTCTACATCTTAACATCTTGTACTCTCTGCATTGGGACATTCTATAATGAAGTGACTGGTAGCCTTCTCTATTTTTGATATTCTATGTATCCACTTATGTCATCTCACATAAAATGGACTGTTGAGATGAGATTCTTGCTCTCAAGGTCACTGGATACCAAGATTCTCCATATTGAACCCTGTTGCAAGTACCCTCTTGCACCCATCTATTAGCTCCTCGTCTTCAACCTTGTAGCAAAGGTTGAGATCTCATCACTCTTTGTGATCCTTAAACTCATCATGTAATTGTATGTGCCATCGTGTTATCCCATGGGTGCCTTTTGATCCCGTACAAATCCTTCTTCAATCTGCTCACATGTGGTTCTCCGTAGAGAGTCTCGAATCTCGAAGGTTGCTTAATATATAGTTCGACTTTGATTACACCATCTCTCTAGTGTAATATCCATCATCATAGCAACGTCTCATCATAATCAACTCCCTCTTTATGAGAGAAACCTCGCTTTGTACATCTGTAGTATGCTTGATTTTGTAAATCTTCTTGAATGTTATAGTTGAAACATCATCACTTGTTCTTTGGATCAAGTGTCATCATTATTCTCTTGTAGGTGATTGAACATGATATTCCTACAAGTCAAATTCAATTGCATGATTAGAGACATTTCAAAACATATCAATAACAACAAATTATTATGCATAAATACATTGGTCACACAGTCATACAACTATCTTAGCCAATGCTTCAACACAACATTCATTCATATTCCGTATGCACACAGTAACTTTCTAAATGTCTTCCATGTATACTAGAACACAATTAAGAGTGTGCATTGCTCCCGACATGTCAACAAATATGTTCCATTCTAGATAAGCAACAATGGAATGTTGTGTGGCACCATAGGCTACTTACCCATCACATGCATATTAGCAGTATATTGTTCATTGATGCAAACACTATAACATGCATAATACACTTCCTAAATCTACGAACATAATTATGTACACAACTAAACAATATCATTTAAGCAATTAGATAAACAGTAAACGACAAATCAAATCCTTATCTTTATTTGTTTGGTAGGCTCCCTCTTGATCTTTGTCTCCTTGTAGGAATTATTGGAGTCTTTGATAGTGTGCTATACTCCATCATCTGATTTTGAGAACTTGTGTCTGTCTTGCTCACGATTGGCAATGCTGAGCAAGTATTCTACACCATAGATCACTAGGAAATGTGTACTAATGTTGAATGTGTGTGTCCCTTCTTCTTCAATAACTATTGTGTCCCTTCTTATCCAATGCTAAAATGAATAAGAGGTCCTCTCATAGAGCATGATCTTCATCTTCATGGATTTTCTAGAATCCAACTTTGCAGCAGACTCCTCCTCTCCCTTTAATAGGATAAGCTTCATCTTATTTGGTAAATCCTTCTGGATCAAAGTACATATTCCTCATCACTTGAGGAACCTTCCCTTACTCTCTTCTTAGCTGGTTCATTACCTTCTATAGCATGAGCGTGATATCTCTTCTTCCTTTTCTTCTTCTTGGGGCAATCTCTTGCAAAATGTCCTTACTCATCAAAAGTGAAACACCTGAACTGTGAGTAGTCCTTCTTCTTGTATCTTATAAGCTTCTTGTGAGAATGTTCTTTCTTTTTATCTTTCCCTTCTTGGCATGAGTTGTTATGATTGATTGTCATCTTCACCCATATTTTCTCCTTGTTCTATCAATCAAGCTTCTTCTTGCATACATTCATCCCATAGTCTACTGAATTTAGTGAGCCTTATTCTAGCACAAATTCCTTAAATGAAAGGTTCCCATGATCTTGGGAGATAATTCAAAGTAGTCATCACCACTTTTGCTTGTTCAACATTGTCTCCAATAGCTTCTACTTGTTCTTTGATTTGGGAGACCTTTGTGAAGTAAGATTATATGCTTTATGAGATCTACATCTTCACACCCTTCAGTTGAGTCCTTAAGGTCATCTTCTTATTGATATTATTTCCTTCATACAGGTTGGTCAAAGCATTAAACATATTCGAATTTGAGGTAAAAAATGGGCCTCAAAAGGACCAAAATGTACTATAAAAATCAACCAATTACATTATAGTAGTTGACATCATCCCCCATGGTTGAGGTGACATTGCATGAGTTAAGAATGCTTATTTGTCACATTTTCTATGGTGGATGAAAACCCATAGTTAACCAAGGTAGTGGTACAAGTACTTTTAGTCATAAAGTAAAGTACTCACAATAAAAGTCATTTGACACTTTCTCATAAAATAATATTATTGTTATTTTCAAGTAAAGTACCCAGAATTCACTTTCTCATAAAATAATATCATTGTCATTTTGAAGTAAAGTACTCATAATTCATAAAACTGTCTTTTCACAATTTTTTTTCTTTTCACATTTTTTTAATAAAATAATATATTGTCATTTTCATGTTTTTTAATTTTAAATTATATATTCACTCAATTTTATTTAATATCATAATGTCAAACTAATATATATATATAATATTGTACTTTTAAAATAAATTAAATTCATGAATAATATTAATATGAAAGTTGTATGTTAATTAGGGATGAGTTATATATATATTGAATCATACGCATTCATTTATATCATGTTTGAATGTATAAAACATCATGTTGATATGATAAATGTTTATATGATTATAATTTTATTATGAATTTTTTTTTGACAAAAAAATTATTATAAGTTTTTAATAGATAATTTTATAGAATAATATGCAAATTAAGTTGTTATAACTTGTTAAATATTAATTAATAATAATGTCATTATGATGATAATTATAATAAATGTTATCATGTTAGTTTTAATAATAAAAATATTTTAAAATTTTAATGATTAATAAAATTAATTAAGTCATTTATATTTAATTTGAAATTATAACACAATGTGTAAAACTATATTATGACGCATTTTTTTAACAAATTAGTAACATTGATTTTTTACATGTATATTTTGTATTTATAATTTTTATAGTTGCAAGGGGTGGAAATAATTTTCTTGGATAAGTATTTATATTATAAAAGTATTTTCAAAATGTATAAATATTTTTTTAATAATTTATTTTCATCTATAAAATAAATATTAAAATAATTTATGCTTTAACTAATAAATTAAAAGAATTTATGCAACACCATTCACTTATTAAGTTAATATGATATATTATTTATTCACAACTTTTTTATTGCTAAAAATTAATATACATTAAAATCAATTAATAAATTAAAATAATTTATACACCATGTTGACTTATTCAGTAAATAAGACATATTATTTACTCATACCTTTTTTATTGCTAAAAAATAGTATACATAACTTTTTTATTGCTAAAAACAACATACATTAAAATATTATATAATAATATAACATATTTTCATAATGTATAGATATTTTTTAATAATTTATTTAAGAATAAATTAAGTCTTATATTATTTTCTATAAGAGATTTAACTATACCATTCATTTACAATAAAATGAATATATCAAAAAAATTATGATTTTGATATTAATTTATTCTAATAATGCAATAAATATTATAATAATATTGTTAAAATTTTACATGTAAATAAATTTCAATTAAATCACATTAAATCTAAATTGATGAGGAATGTACTAAATATAAAAAATCAACATAAATTAAAAAAATAACTGCTAAATATATTTTTTTCTTTTAATTTCATTTAGAAGTTCAAGACAAATAAATTCTAAAGGACAATAAAATTTTGGGCATTTACAATGAATCTTAGTCACATCATTGTAGAGTTATTTTATTAATTTTATTTATAGTCAATTTAGAAAAGTAACTCAACCATGGTTATTTATATTGTGCATAAAAAGTAGTGTAGGAGGTGAGTTGTCATATATACCTACCCCATAAAACCCCTAACTCATAATATTTTAATATATCTTATATTTTTGTAGTACATCTCTTAGGAGGCCCATTTTTGACCTCAAATTCTCTCTAATTGCAAGGAGGATACATGTGGGATCAAATGATCTTTGATGGAATAAGTAATAATCCTCTTGTCTTTGATCAAGTTCTTCTTGTGCTTAGCTTTGTCTTCATCTCCCTCTCACTCTGTAACTTCTCCTTAGAAATAGTTTTTCAAATCATGTTCTTTCGGTATGAGAAACACTTTGTACTTCCATGCTCGAAAGTTCTAAACTCCTTCAAGCTTGGTATTGTTTGTCATCTTGATAAAATGAGTACCTCAAGAAATAGTTCTTAACTCCTTCAAGCTTGGAATCTGTAACTTCTCCTTAGAAATAGTTTTTCAAATCATGTTCTTCCGGTATGAGAAACACTTTGTACTTCCATGCTCGAAAGTTCTAAACTCCTTCAAGCTTGGTATTGTTTGTCATCTTGATAAAATGAGTACCTCAAATGGAAATAGAGAGAATAATGCTTACCAGTGAGAGTGCTTCAACTGGATGCTTGCTTCAATGCCTTTTATAGAAAATTGTTTCTGGATGACGTAGGGTTTGAAATAAAAACCCTAATTTTTCAATTTTGGTATCTTGCAAAACTGATATCAGAGATAGATGCACCTCCTCAAGTCAAGTTGAGAAATGTACTCCTTTTTTGAAATACGTGGACAAAATTGCAAAATATATGATGCCCTAGTTTTTCCCCAACAATAGAGTTAGGTAAAAATTTGAAAATCCATAGAACTAAAATCTTCCTCCATACGAAGACGCACCCTCCTAGGGAGAGTTGAATTGTCCTCCTCTTCAAGTTGATTTGTGGACGGAAGTCCTCAGAATAGGAAGCCCTAGTTTTATGGTTCCAACATAAATTAAGGAAAAACTGAAGAAAATAAAATAAAATAAAATAAAATATTAGAATGGAGATATGTTTCCACAGAAAGATGCACCCTATTGAGTTAGTTACCAAAACATAACTTTCAATATAAATCTATGGACAGAAAGGATTGTTGTTTAGGATTAAGCACACTTGTAACCTAGGGTCTGGGGTTGCCAACTTACTACTAACCTTGCAGACAATCAACTTTAACAGAGAACAGAAAGGAAATAGGAAGAAAGTCTTGACTTACCTGATTACCGATGGTTGATCGAAGCTTAATCTTCTTCCGTTCCTCTTCTATCCAAAGCTTCCAGGGATGCACCTCTTTCACCTGTAAAGAGCAAATTCTCCAAGTACTATTTCATGCATGTATATATAAAAGGTTAGATAAACAATATTTCCAATACATAATCAAATATATTCATTAACCATGATACATGAAAGAGACTCAACACAATGTTGGAGGAAGAATTCTCTTTATTAACAATCAGTGAATGAGATAAGAGTACAACCCAACTTCTGAGACAATGACTCCTCTGTAACCAAAGGACTTTGAGTTTTGCTGCTCCAAGACTTTTGAAGATATACCACCAGCATAACTTTTCTCTCCAATCTTGATTGATTAATGCCTTCCCCAAGGCCTCTATTTATACTTTGGGAAATAGAGTGGTTTTAAAGGTTGGGGTGGTTGAAACAGTTAGGATAGTTAATGATTAAGACCCAACTAATCTCCATTAATCGTGTTTTATATTTTTTAAGGTCGAATCAAGATGTACGCGACTATTGATATAGGCAACCCGTGTATGACATGCGAGTTGCTTAAAGGAAACCCGCGTACGCTGATGTACGCGGGTTGCAATGTAGATAGTCACGTACAGTACGCGAGTTGCAATGGAGATAGTCGCGTACGTACATGAGTTGCAATGGAGAGATTCGCGTACGCAACTCAACACTTAGAAAAATTATATGGCAAGCTGGTTCAAGGGTAAATGCATCCCAAGTCATGCCCATCTATAATGTTTTGGAAAACTTCAATCCTAAAATGTCCTTTTGTGTACCAACATAAGGAATGTCGGCACTCGGACGGAGAAGTGCCATTTGGGTTGATAATAAATGCCCCCTAATGTGTGAGGTCAGAGGGAAATGATGGCTGAAATACATTATGATCAGTATCTTGGATAGCTCAAAAGTCCAATGGAGCAGAGGTAGTACCTGAAACAAATACATAATAATGTCATATAGAAAGTCATATCTGAGGATGCTATGTTCAAATACTTGAAAACTAGCTCCTTTACAATATCTGAGTACATCATATGGTACGGGTACAAGACCACATATATTACAAAGGTGGATCGAAGCCACAATATACAATAATGACGAGTCTTCAAAGATCTGGAAGCTGTGTAAGTGATCACAACATAATCTTGCGCAACTTAGTCCATAGATATGAACCTAAGGTGTTCGTCAAAAAACCCAAAGAACTAGTACAATCCAAGCCATGTGAACAGATGTTATTGAAGTCGAACATGGATAGGAGTCAACAGATTGTCAATCAATAGGTGATAATTGACAACTGAAGCAAAGGAATTCACCAATAATGAAAGTGAATCCTAAGGTATGATTATCAAAACTCTAGGTCTTCATCGTCAGGAAGTGTTGATGAGAAACCATACTGTGATGAGGAAGGCAAGATATCCTCCAATGGATCACAAGAGTGACTAGGAACTGGGTAAAGGAAGGAAAACGCAAGTAATAACATATAGGACAATGATGGAATTAGGATATAGTTCAGATACAGGGTTAAATCCTTGAACAGTGAGCACAACACAAAGATGACCCAAGGTAGCTTTTAACTTTGCAGATAGTACAACTAGACTTATCTGTCATGTAGGAGACATGATCAGATTCCCCAGGTATAACTGATAAGAGGAGGAGTAAGAAACTCGAGGTAACAGCTGAACTGAAAGTGAACACTGAGACATGAGTATCAGAAAAGACAGAGAGTGCTATGTTCAAGGAAAACATTCTGCCACCGACTGAGAACCAAAAGAAAACTTCTTCCTTATCTTTCCTGTTAAATTTTAACGAGTCCAGGAAAGTCAACTCAAGTCTCTCTTCATTTTTTGACAAGCTTGAAGAGAAGAGGGAATAATGCTTGATAGGGTCACTGATTCGTGGATTTTATGAGCCCGAACTAGTACATGCTCACTTGGTGTTTTCATGTTTAGATAGTCTAAAAACTCCGAAGAAGACTCCAGGGGGGACCTTTTTCATCCAATTTAGTTTCCTAAGGCCGAAAAAGTATAAAACATACCACAGAAGAACTCTCTTAACTCCGATACAAGAAAAGGTGAACCTTTTTCCTACTTAGTCAGGGAGGTCCGAAAAAGGTTAAATTACCACCTACCCAATGCTCCTTCGAGAGCAACATATAGCTTGAGTTTTATGAGTGTGGAGGAAAGCAAGATCACTCGAAAAGATCCATTTGAGTACGAGAAATGGGGCTTACAACAATAAACTCGATGCTTTGTTCTTGGTGTTTAACGAGCATGAAAAATACATCAAGTACACTCGAAATATTTTTCATGTTTAGGTCCATAGTACAAAAAAGAGAAAATTGAGCTCATAGTGGGTGTTCCTTTTCCATAAATTTAGTCCCTCAAGTCCAGAAAAGTGATAAATCTATACCTGAGAATACTTTTCTCAATTCCGTAGAAAAGAGAGTGATCCTTTCTCATATCATTCCACATGGTCCGAGAAAGAGATAACCTACCACCAATGCAGATGCCCATTCACATATTCTTAACAAGCTTGAATGGACAAGTTTACTCGGCAGTCAAGTCTATTTTGAGGAGTTAGACCTGGGCCTAAAGAAACTCCATAAGGGTGGGGAGTCTTATAAAGTGATAGCTTGTAAAAAGAGACCAAAATGAGGCTCAATTTGGCATGAAAAATAGCTAAGAAGACTCCCCTGAACCTATGACAACTGCAACATGAGTATCTAAAGACAATAAGTAGGTTCTAAATGAGGATACTCATGTGAGGAAAGTCCTATCCATAGAAGAACAATGGCATAAACGAGGAACTAATGGTTAAAAATACCATAGTCTGTGGTCAAAAGTGTTAATGCTAGGATTAAGATGGATTACGTATAAATGCAAAATGCATGTGAAATTACCAAAAGCCCATCCTATATAAGTGGAAAAACAACTTTAAACGACCATAGACCTGTCCCATTGAAGAAAAAGATATGGCATTAGTTTGATTTTATATAAAAAATACGAACTATAGGGGAAAAAGCCACTTTGAAAATAATATTTCTATAAATAGTTCAAAATATAAATCAAAACTCACCATTTGATTTTTTACCCAAAAATAGACAAGTTTTACCTCTACCTTTGATTGCTCAGTGTGGACGACTCGGTGGACAATTCTCGAAGCCGCAAATGCCAGTTAAAACTACACTCCATGTTGTTTCATTTGATCCAAGCAAATTTCAATTTTTAGCAAAATTTTCATGTTTTCCAATGCCCTCAAAGCATGAACGTTGTGTATGTGGGTATGGTATATCAACAGCCGCGTACACACGTTCTGTACGTGGGTTTCCCGAAGGAAAGTGGCGTACAATACGTGACTTGTCCAAAGGATAGTCGCATACACTGCACGAGGTAGAAAAAAGGTTATGTAGGGCCAAAAAATCAATTTTTTATATCAATCTAATGGTTTATAAATGCCTTGTTATCAGATTGAAATATGGTGCTTGAGTGGAGGGAGAGGGAACATGAAGACATGGACCAAGAAGCTCTATAAGATTCCCCCACAGTAAATGCTTTGCGACAAAGTGGGTTATTGAAATTCTTCTGTACCTCACCTATGTGATCAAATTTTCGCCTATTAGAGTTTTTAATAAACTATTGGGATCATGATCTTGGTATGTTTGACCTTCAAGGTGAGTTTCTAGAGGTTACCTCAGAAGATGTCTATTTTATCTCCGGTTTATCACGACGGGGAGCTCCGGTGAACTTGGAAGGTAATGGCAGAGGCAGTGACCTTCTAAGTGTATAGAACTACATAGATATATACTGCAAGCATGGCACTAAGAAGAGGTGTCGTTGCATCCCTATTGTTCATATTCGCAACTTGCCCTTACAGGTATTGGTGATTACTATAGTGAGGGTTGCAGGGTCATCATCACTTCACCTTGCAACTTGGAACCAAATGATACTTGCAGTGGACTGTCTATAGGGAGCTCTATATGACTAGTGTTCAGGAGTAATCCCGATAATGAGGAAGCAGCTCTCTAACTGCAAAAGAGGCAGTGGAAAATTTTGGTTATTCGAGCATATTGGCAGCCTTTTTCTTTGAGAGGGTGCCTGGTTTGAGTCCTGCAGTACCATTACCAGTTCGTTCTCCCCGTCAGCCTAGACTGAGTAGGTGGGGAGAGATCTTCCTCTGCCAAGGAGGCGGTGGATCGGTCCAGAGCGTATATGACGACGACTTCTACTTTTGGTGGGGGTGACAGTTACCAACCTTGGAGCAGTTTCCATGTGCTGGACTAGATTTGCGAGGTGACACCGACCTTGTCCTCCTTCCTGGAGGAGCATGGGGAGAGTCAGGTATGTTTTTTTTCAAATTTTAAATTTTTTATGAATTTTATTTATAAAGATATATACATATGTATAAGAGTTTTTAATCCCTTTTTTTAAATGTCAAAATGCAGATATTGGACCAGTCCACATGCTGGGCATCCACGCATGTATGTGCATCTTGTGGTGGGTGAGGACCAGGTTTTGATTAGGGTTCTTGAGGGAAATCTGGCCAAGCTTACCCAGAGAGTACCTACATTATGCATTAAGCATATCCCTGCCATCATGCAGGAGCTAGTGGTTGGTATACCACCTGTCTGGATACACCTAATGAGGCGGGTAGTAAGAGCAATACATGTGTATATTGATGCTGTTGAGGCTGCTGCAGTCGAGGAGGCTGAAGAATCCCGAGAGCAGGGTGATCAGGGTGATTAGGGGGACCAGGGTGGTCCTAGTGACCAAGGTGGTCAAGCTTAGACTTAGGAGCATTTAATGGAATTTGATCCATGTTTTGTATATTTTTTGTATATTATACAGTTATGACTGGATCTGAGGTTTAAAAACTTGACCTATCTATATGGACAGATATTCACACACACACACACACACACACACACACACACACACACATATTTTGCCAGTTTTATTTACAAGTGTTTTGTTATGTGTCTGATGTATATTTTATGCAAAATGTGTTAAGTGCCAATCCAAGATATAATTAGCATACGCATCAGTTAATGAATTTTGATTTCTTGGAATATGATTGAATGTAATAAACTCAAAATTTCTTTCCAATAACCTAACTTGCATAAACTGACGTAGTAAAATAGGGTTCCGCACCTAATAAGCTCGATTGAGCTATTAAAGCACCAGTTGAGAGTCAAGTCGGACTTCCAGCTGAGTGATACCAGGTGACAAAGCATCCCATAAAATCTCAATGACAACCCTGTATTCGGCCACATTATTGGTAACAGGACCTAAGCAAGTGCCTCCAGAGGCGACTAGCTGTCCTGAGGGCGAGTAAATGACCTGTGCGGCTGAAGCCAGATTACAAGTGTGGCGATTGGCGCCATCAGGGAAACCTGTGAACCACTCGGAAGACATCTGTAACAACCAGCAGATGGTATAAAAACACAAACTGGTGAACTATTGTACATAAAAATACATACAATAAAAATACAGGCAAAAGCACTAAGCCTATGCATAGTACTTTTCCAAGTAGAGCCCATTTCTAGGCTCAGGCAGCTTATTCCCTTCGAAATCAGTAAATTCATATGCACCCTTCTTTAACAACTTTGACATGACATAAGGTCCTAACCACATAGACCTGAACTTTCCTGCCCCCAGGGGTTGTTTGTCCTGATCCCAGAGCAAGACAAGCTCCCCTTCAGAAAAAAATCCGAGGCTTGATCGATTTATCGTATTGGATTTTTACCCTATTTTTATGAGCTTCGTTTGCTATCAGTGCATCTCTACACTTCTCATATAGATGTTCTAAATGTAATAAATGTTCTTCCAGCTCAGTTGTATCAGGTAACACATGAATAACAATATTTAAGGACGGGATTTCGCATTCGACTGGGGTGACTGCTTCCACTTCGTGAACGAGTTGGAAAGGAGAAAACCCTGTAGCAGTTTTCACATTGGTCTGATACGCCCAAAGTGTAGGATACAGCATGATGTGCCAATTGGAATGGGCTGCATTAATAGTACGTTTGAGAATAGGCTTCAAAGTTTTATTTACAGCCTTGACTGGATCGTTTGCTTGAGGATAGAATGAAGATGAATGTTATTGTCTAAACCCTAGCATAGTGGTCAATTCAGTCATCATACTATTTTGGAAATGACTGCCATGGTTAGTGACAATCCCTTTTCGGGGTACCAAATCATGCGATAATTTGGTTGAAAAGGAAAAAAACTGCAGTTTCCCCGTCAGCTTTAAAGGTGGGCATTGCCTCTACCCACTTCATGAAATAATCTAAAACGACAATGATATGTTTGTGCCCCCCAGCCGAGACTAGGTTGCACGTCACGTAATCTATCCCCCACTTCATGAAGGGGCCCACTGAGATGACGAGCAATAACGGAGTAGGATGCGACCTCATCTTTTTGGTGTAAAGCTGGCAAGGATGACAGCGCTTCATGGATTCCACACAATCTTTAAAGATCGTGGGCCAGAAATAACCGACACGTAAGATCTTCTGGGTCATTGCTAACCCAGATAAATGACCCCCACATGCTCCACTATGGGCATCATTTAGGACAGTCTCTACTTCTTCGTGGATAAGACATAGATGCAAAATAGAATCTACCCCCCTACAATATAAAGTATCTCCAATAATGAGGTAGTTCTTGGCATGTACGCGTATTTTACACCATTCTTCCTGCAAGAAGGTTGTGGTGTACTTCAAAGTCTGGAGATAGATAAGTATATCTTTGTACTAGGGGTTAGAAGTGGAAATCAAAAGGATATTATCATCTGGGAATGAGTCTTCTTCAATGGCTACATCTTCCTCTACTAGAAATTCTACAATGAGCTCAGTAAAAACTAAGGATTTCTTGGATTTGGAGGATTGGAAATCTAAGTCAAACTCCTGAAGAATGACTATAAATTTGTTGAATTTTCCTCCAACTATCAGTCAGGACAAAACATATTGAAAAGGATTAACATCCGCCACTACTGTCGTGGTCCTCTGTAAGATGTAGTGACGCAACCTCTGAACAACATACACAACTACCAAGGCCAACTTCTCAACGTGGGAATACCTAAGTTCAGGGCCGGCTAAAGCACGACTGAGACAGTAGATGACATGCTCTTGAAGCTTATCATCCTCCTGGACTAGTACTACCCCTATGGTTGACTCAGATGCGGCCAGATACAATATAAAATCCCGAGAATAATCTGGCGGGCGCAATAACGGTGCCGACAACAAAGATTTTTTTAATGCCTCGAATACAAGTTGTGCAATTTCATCCCATACAAATGGAGTGTCCTATTTCAACAGGCGCATGAAACCTTTAGTAATCTTGGCATAATTTACAATAAAACTTCGAAGGAAGTTTGACTTCCCCTGCAGGATTTGAAGCTGCCTGATAGAACGAGGAGGAGGCAGATTTATGATGGCCTCAACTTTCAAAGGATCCACCTGAATGCCTTTGCTGGAAACAATGAATCTGAGTAGTCTCCATGACTCGACACAGAAGCACACTTGTGGGGATTCAAGTGAATTTTGTAGTATCTGCATCGTTCAAAAATCAAACGCAAGTGATCTGGGTGATCGATCCTCTTACGAGAATGTGTTGGCAGATCATCAAGGTAGGTTTTGACAATGGCTTTAATGTCGTGAAAGGAAAAATTCATTGCCTGCTAAAAGGTTGCCCTGGATTTTTCAATCCAAAGGGCATTTTATTATATGCGAAGGTACCCCAAGGACAAATAAAAGCTATTTTATGTTGGTCTTCTGGTTTAATTTTGATCTGATTATACCTGGAGAAGCCATCCATAAATGAAAAGACTTCACTTCCCGCACAAGCATCAATAATTTGATCTATAAATGGCGTGGGGTAATTGTCCTTAGGACAGGTTTTGTTTAGATCTCGAAAGTCAGTACAAATGCGTATAGTCCCTTGTTTTTTGTCAATAGGAACAGGGTTGGATACCCATTCTGTCAAAGCTATGGGGTAAATGAAACCGGCTTTCAACAATTTCTCAACTTCAGCCTTAACCATTGCCACTTTACGCGTGTTGATAGGTCTCAACTTTTGTCAAACGGGTCTAGCATCAGGGTAAGTTCGAATTTCGTGCTCAACTATTGATGGATCAATGCTTGGCATCTCCTCATATGAACAAGCAAATACATCGTGAAATTCCTTAAACAAGGCCATATAGATCACAATCTCCTCTAGAGAGCAGTTCGTGCCGATGTGTACATTTTCCACCATGTTTGGGTTTGCAGAGATGTTGATAGGAACCGTAGCAAAAATATTTGCCATATTCCCCTCAACAAATATTCCTTCCCTTCATAAGGGATTAATAGGTGTATCAACATCACTTGCCAATCTCATATGGAACTCCTGGTTCTCAATCCTGCTTAAATATGGAAGAAAATAGGATTGATGGTGAAGATCTTCGCAAATATTATCTCGTCTGCACATGGCTTCCAGAATGGCTTCATCTGAAGGTAAAACCATATCTAAGCAATCTTTGGAATGTAAGGAGTTCGCGACCCAAGTAGGCAGATAGGATTCTTCTGACTCCTCTGAGACTCTGAGAGGGACCGAAATGGGATCAATAGCGGTATGAATGATAGCTTGATAAGCTACTTCCGCTGCTGATAAGGGCACTTTAGGTTCATGGTGGGAAGGAAGAACCCAAGGATTCGTTCTATTAACAATCGTTGCTATAGACTTCCCAACACTAGTATAACCTAGATAATTAATCGGAGCTCGAATATCAAATGTGCCCATCAATGATGCATACATTCCAGCCCCTAAGCTCTCTGAATCAGGTCTAACCTGATCAACCAATGGTACGGTGGACTCGTTAGTTTCCATGCGGCCTTTTCGAGTAAAACTGAGTTGGTCTATAGTAACCAACTTCCCTTTGTGTGGAAACACTACTACCCGAAATACAGCTGATGCAATAGCTGACATGGCGTAAGTCCAACTTCTCCCCAAGAGAAAGTTATAATCCAAAGGTGCATCAATCACCTCTACCTCAACAGACACTGCTTTCCCTGCCAACTTAATTTCAAAAGCCGGTAGGATACCATGTGGAGGAAATGACCTTCCGTCGAAAGCAGTAAGTAGGATGTTCAGTGGAACCAACTCTGGAGATCTAAGAGCTTTCCAACAAGACAGGGACATGACACATGTAGAAGCACCCTCATCGACAACTGCCCTTCCAATGGTCTTTCCACCATGGATGACATCTATCGATAAGGCTACATGATATGGCAGGCAAATTTGGACATCAGACAAATTAAATTTCGCCATGAGGCTCGATGAGTCCATACTGCCTAAGGCTGCTAAGAGTGCATCCCAGTGGGTGGGAAAACTCTGAAACACCTCTAAATCCAACATTGCATAAGGAGTCTGGGCTAAATCTTCAACTACAAAGTAGTTTGTTGTAGCCCTAGCATTAGGATTGTGCAAGGTTTTCTTGAAGACACCTTTCGGTATCTTGGGCATAAGTTCGGCAGGCTTCTCAATCGTGAGAGGGTTGGAAGTTTCACCTATTGACTTACCCTTCTCCAAAGCCTTATTTTCATAGTTCTTGTTCCTGGTTTGTAGTAAAGTCTTGGATCGAACCATGTTGATATAATTGGGTTCAGGAGCATTTGGGGTGCCCCCTGCTACCTTTGAAGTTGAATCAGAATTCTGTCCTTAGGGAAAGGGATCCTTCAGGATAGCCGGTTGTTGGCCTTTTAATAGCTTCTGAGCTTGTTCCATAAGGGGACATAGATGGGTCAGGTGATCTTCATGGCACAACTTACATGGGAATTTCACCGTCTTCTTTTCTTTTTTGCGCCCATCAACATTGTTTGTGGGTTTTTGTTTGTTTTGGTTTCCCTCACCCTTTTTCCCTTTCTTCTTTTTCCCACTGGGTTGCTGATTACCCTTCTAAGAGGATTGTGCAAAAACATTTGCATTTTGGGGTGAGGGGTCAGCCTTTGTTGCCTCCACTGTAGAGTGTTTGACAGACAACTAAAGGAGCTGTTTAGCCAAAGATTCTACAGTGGGAGAATTTACAGAACCAACCACACCATCGGCATGGGGTCTAGGCTTAGGTTTCTCTACATTGTGCGTTGGCCTCGGTGCCTCAGGGATAATTTCATATAAAATCCCAGACTGAGAATATATCAAATCTAGCTACTCAACCCTTAGGATAGCCTCTTCCTTGTTGGTCACTCCCGAAGTAGATACATCCTTAGATATATATGGCAATAGGGATTTAAGGAACCATTCTAATAAGAATTCAGGAGGAATAATGGCTTTGATAAGGCTCTACCATCTTCTCCACTCTTGGATGTGATCCAAAATATGAGTGGACTTGTCCTTCCAAAAGGTAGACAACAATTCTGTCCCGAAATCATATCGAACAGGAAGTTGGAAGTGACAAAGGAATACATTAGCCAAGTCTGAAAAACAATTAAAGGCAACAGAAGGCAATTCAACATACCATTTTGCTACAGTACTGGATAAAGTTCTTTGGAACAGCTTCAACTGAACTAAATCCTCATTCAGTGAGTTGGAAGAGAACCACATATGGAAAGTGGTGACATGAGCTCTCGGATCATCACCAACTTTGCCTTCGAATTTTGGGATATCCGAGGGTAGCTTGGTAGGAATGGGTGGCTAGGAGGAGTTATGTCTCATCGGGTCATTCATTAGTTTCAACAAATCTGGAAAATTTAACATTGCCAGGAAAGGGAGCTTGGGTCTAACCGGAGCACTAAAAGTACCAGTTTGGGGATTAGAGGGACTTGCCCCCATATTCCCATATGTGAAGGTGGGGTTTCCCCTTGCTTCCGGTTGTGAAGTGGTCGGGCTGCTTTGGAAAGGATTCCATCCATAAGCCAATGGATTGTTTATGTGCGGTGCAGTATATGAGGTTCTAGCTACCCCAGTCAAAGCGGGGGTTTGGAATATAGTAGCAGGTGTCCCTTCGCTGAAAAGCGAAAAAGGAGAGCTCCTAAAAGGAGCTGAAATCGGAGTTTGAAAACCTTGACCATAAGGATTAGGGTTTTCAAACTGCACCCCTACATATGCGGGTGTTGGGTCCACGTATGGAGTGGATGGGGCAATGTGCTCCCCATTCCAAGGAAACAAAAGCTGAGGATCCTATAGGACCACTCTGAGCAGTGTGTGCGAAGGAAGTAGGAACTGTAGGTACACTAGGAATCCCAGTGACCATACCACCAGATTCCAGAAGCACCTACTAAACTTGTGGGAGTCGGTGGTTGAACCACCTGGCTAGCTGGAGTTAACGGTGTAGTAGGTATACTTGTTCTAGGGCCACCTACCGAGGGAGGTGGCACCCCTTCAGCAGAAGCGGCTGAGGTGGAAGTAGAAGAACTTTCTCCTGCAGTAGACATTATTATGCCCAAAAGGACACCAATCACGGGTGGATTGAAAGGACAAACCTGAATGATCACCGGATCGTTTAAGTCAATTAGAGGTGAATTAAAATTCCTTGAAAACTCGTCAGCCTACAAGTCTTCTATCTCAACTATGTTTAAATTAAAATGGTTTGCCCTAAGTTTTGGTTCACCCGGAACTTCACTAACTCCTATCGGTTTGAAATAACCGTCCATGTCCAATCTTTGCCTTTGAGTGGGAGGTGGAGGTTCCAATGTGATAAGCGAAGGAAGGTTTTGCAACCTTTGTGACCTTTTGATAGATTGGTCCTCCATGATTGTAAATTTGACTCTTCACACCCTAAGGTCGGCTAAAAACATAGACAAACCATAGAGCAATCACTACAAAATTTCCTAAAGTCTCAACAATCATAAGGGGTATAAGATATGCTTTCCTGAAGAAGCTGAGAGACAGTTTCTTGGCGTCCTTGAAGAGGTTCTTAGGCGCAAGTGGAGGAATCACCCACCGCCGTCCTACACTTTCAACAAGGGTTACCTTCCAAGCTCGTCCGAGGTGAACCAGAAATAGCCTTCCGGTTGACTTGTGTATAAACCCTAGATGTCCAAGAGACTAGAGGCTACCTTAACTATATCAATAGTCTGGGGGGACAATCACAAGCCTGATTCGTACGCATGGGAAGGGTAGCAAAACTTGAAACTTTGTCTAGGACAGAATCCCTAGATGTGTAAAAACCCTATTCTACGTTTTGACAAGGAATCAGAGGGTTATCTCCTCAGTCCAAGCCTCCACGCGGCCTCATGCTTAACTCCCGTTTGAGAGGATCTTCCCAAATACTATCAACATAGAGAAGGATTTACCTATCGATTAGCCAACTACGTCTGAATTTAAGTACTTATGGGGAGTTTACACTTCCTATCCCACAAGTCTAGCCTAAGCTAGTAGGTGTATGACCCTATAAAATAAAATTTACTAATAAATTTTAAATTATAGCGTTCATTTTAAGGGTTGTTCTTAGTTAGAGAAAAAGTGGCGTGAATGACTATGATATTATAGACTCGATAATAAAAGTAAAAAGGTGTATAAAATGAATTTCAAAGCAAATTATAACTACTTAAAGCAAGCTTCTTTTTCTTTTTTCCTTGTAAATATGAACTAATGAAATTACAACTAGGTAAGAAAAAGCTAAGACTTATTTTTTGTAATTTTTGAGATTTTATTCAAAAATTGAAAATAAAACTGCAATATGCAATTAAAATGCAAATGTTTCGAATGCTTTCTTTTCACTTTTCAAACTCTTCAAAAATTACTATGCACCTAAATGCAACAATTCTTGAGTATGCTTGAATAATCAAACTATAAGGCAAGCAAAATGAAGTATAGCTGACTTATAAGAACAAAAATCAACCACCTAAGGAAGAGACTTGGCAAACACCTAGCTTGGGAAGACACAATGAATGAAATCCACTGAAACCATTAAAAGGCAAGTGATAAACCGAAGCTACTTGGAAATAGTACAGGGTACAAGGTATCTAAAACCCTGATCATTGATTCAGATAAACAACACTTGGACCTATCACCCAAACAGGATAATCCACCTCAGATTGCTCAAAGAAAGAAGATTCAAACAAAAAAAAACTCAAAGGCTTACTGAAAAGCACAACGTATGGTGTACAGGGCTTTCAAACCTACAGTAAAGTGCCAGTACTAGAAGACCTCAAAGCAAAGCAAAATCCAAATAAGACAGGGACAAGCAACCCTACCCAAAAATTTGCTGCTAAGGTATGTACACGATTGTCTAATAGAACAATCCACGTACTGTACGTGACTGTTCAGTATAGCAACCCACGTATACAAGCTTCTGTACGCGACTGTGTAGCACAACAACCCGCGTACAGGACAAAAAAATTTCAAAAAAAGAAAAAATTATGAAGTTCTCTAAAACACTACTGCAAGTCCAAACCAAGATATAAAACCACACACTGAATCAGAGCAAAAGCTGGACAAGGATCTACAGGACTAACCCACAACAGGCTGGAATCCCCAGTGGAGTCGCCAGTTCTATTGTTTAGGATTAAGCACCCTTGTAACCTAGGGTCTGGGATTACCAACTTACTACTAACCTTGTAGACAATCAGCTTTAACAAAGAATAGAAAGGAAATAGGAAGAAAGTCTTGACTTACCCGATTACCGTCGGTTGATCCAAGCTTGATCTTCTTTCGTTCCTCTTCTCTCCAAAGCTTCTAGGGATGCACCTCTTTCACTTGTAAACAACAAATTCTCCAAGTACTATCTCATGCATGTATATATAAAAAGGTTAGATAAACAATATTTCCAATACATAATCAAATATATTCATTAATCACGATACATGAAAGAGACTCAACACAATGTTGGAAGAAGAATTCTCTTTATTAACAATCAGTGAATGAGATAAGAGTACAACCCAGCTTCTGAGACAAGGACTCCTCTGTAACCAAAGGACTCTGAGTTCTGCTGCTCCAAGAATTCTGAAGATATACCACCAGCATAACTTTGCTCTCCAATCTTGATTGATTAATGCCCTCCCCAAGGCCTCTATTTATACTTTGGGAAATAGAGTAGTTTCGAAGGTTGGGGTGGTTGAAACAATTAGGATAGTTAATGATTAAGAAGACCCAACTAATCTCCATTAATCGTGTTTTATATTTTTTAAGTTCAAATCAAGATGTGCGCAACTATTGATATAGGCAACCCGCGTATGACATGCGAGTTGCTTAAAGGAAACCCGTGTACGCCAATGTACGCGGGTTGCAATGTATATAGTCGCGTATAGTATGCGAGTTGCAATGGAGATAGTCACGTACGTACGTGAGTTGCAATGGAGATAGTCGCGTACACAACTCAACACTTAGAAAAATTAGATGGCAAGCTGGTTCAAGGGTAAATGTATCCCAAGTCATGCCCATCTATAGTGTTTTGAAAAACTTCAATCCTAAAATGTCCTTTTGTGTACCAGCCTAAGGAATGTCGACACTTGGACGTAGAATTTCCATTTGGGTTGATAACAAGGACCAAACTCTAATGCCCTTGTTTCCAACTTTTGTTAATGACAGTTCCACATAGTCATATTTCATGATGGCTCTAATACCATGTTATAATTTTAATGGTTATATTAGATCTTCAGACATTTAGCACTATTTCATCATAGCCATAACAATAGGATCACTAAAATAAAGACAAACACATCAAGACAAAAGAACAGAAATATTTTCCTCTTGAAAACCACAAGGGAGAAAACCTAGCAACTTGTTTAGTATAGATTTTGTCACCAAGTGCAATGCCAAACCAAGATAAGATAAACCCCAAAGACAAAAGCAACTACTTATGTTCTCCAGCGACCCTCTTCTTCTATCTCCTGTGCACTTGCTTGAGTTGAGTGTATATGCAAATGAGAGGTGTGCCCTCTCTATTTATACACATCAAGTGAGTGACCTATTTCCCTAACTGGGCCGACTTGTTACTCTTTATGGGCCGATTTATCTAGGGAGACACAAAATAACATTTATATAATATTTCTTGTGGGTTCTATTGACTTGACTTACAAGAAAATGTTTACATTGATTCTTTCAAGTACATTTACATAACCAAGTAGATAAATAACATCTCCTGTAGAAGGTACAAAAAAGTACAATAATAGTATCTTCCGAAGTTACAATCTTCAATATCATGGTAAAGGAATGACTAGGAGCTTCAAGACAAAGGGAGGGTCATAAAGGTGGTCGCACAATAAGAAAAAAAGGTGGTGTAATTGCTAAGAGTTTAGTTTCCATTATGGATGCTCTCTTTGTGATCAAGGATGACATCCATAGCTTTGGAGAGGACTCTCAAATGAAGGTGCAAACTCTTAACCATATAGTGCAAGGAATCATAAGATGGTGTGTAGATTTGGTTGAGGTGATGAAAGTCCCGCTTTTGTTTTATGATGTGGAGGAAGGGACAACTCCAACAATGCTAACCAACTCAGTGCCATTGTTGAACCATGAAGATGAAGGCAACGATTTGAAAGCAGAAAGTGCGGTGGCAATGGTGGCCCGTCTGAAAAAAGAGCAACCAAACCACACTTCAGTAGGCCATTGAAAAGTGAGGGAAAAATAGACAACATAGACAACGAGGTGACTAAAGGTGTTAATGTGGGGGCCGTGACAATGTAAATGTCTAGACTCTGGTGCCTCTGTGGATATTTTGAATTGAAGAATGTCTTTGATCTCTAGAATGGGTTTTGTTTCATAGCCTTTTTATGAATTTTAGTATTGTTCTTGTTTATGTTTCTAAGTTATGTGGCCCTATGGAATTGTGTTGTCAATTTGGAAATCTTGAGACTATGTCAAGCTGGTATAATGTTGCTTTTTACCAGGATAAACATGTTCTGTTTAGAGGGAAAAGGGGCATTTCCAGACATACTTTTATAGTAGAACATCTTGGTATTATTCAAAATATGCTGATATGGAAGGTGTATATCTATTTTTGGCTTTCTGGACTAGGTAGTTTTTGTTCAATGGACTCCTAGTTCCACAACACTGATTGCATATGTACATTTTGTATTATTTCACATAATAACTAGCTTACAAAAAAATAGTAATAATATATTGATTAAGTAATTTAAATGTCAAAGGGCACAAACCCCTTTTCCTTGTGTAGATGCATATAAATGTACCCCTTCACCTTTTGACCATGGGTGTTTGTCTTCCATTATGATATTGTCCTATGCCCATGAGTACTTTTTGTTTTTCTCTGAGGCTACTATCCTAAATATGCCACTCCATACCATATTTTTGGAGGAGTTTCTAAGTTGATCAATGTTAAAAGTCATGTAGAGTTATATTTGAACAGTTATTTTGTATAAAGGTTTGGGATGACTGGAAAATATTACACGCAACTCAAGTATAATACCAACGGATGATCTTATGTAAGGCACTAGTGCCAAATGAACAATACGGTTCAGTTTTTATTGTCAATAAAAATATTGAGCCATGATATTTTTTACATAGAAAAAAGATCAGTGTGATCATCATTCTATCGTCTTATCATCTTATCAAAATTATATTATTTAATAAGGTCATGACCAAGACAAACACCAAATTAATGTGTGAGACCCCCTTGTTTGTGGGACAAGGGACCCGTAAGTGCAACGATTTGACTACTAAACTCTAGGAACTGTACATACCCTATCCCCTTCTAGATTCGAACATATGACCTCCTTGGAGGAGACACATGTTCTTAACCATTAATCCCACTCAAGTATATTATATATAAATGCATAAATCACTTTTATTAATGATATAAATAGGGAATGATTACTACAATTGGTATCAAAGCTACCAAAATGGTGGGTAAATAACTTCAATTTGTATATGTCTTGTACACATGAATATATTGTACAGTTCATCATATACATTCGTTGTGATTTACCATACAAGTTTGTTCATATAGCTGACAATATGTCTCCATCCATACACTATTACACCATCATTAGTTCTCTCAATTTCGTACACCAATCAATTGTACAAACTCAAACATGTTTTCCATCATACTATTCTTGTCTTGGTGTATGCGGTATGATCAACCACTTCCTTTATTGTAATTTCCATTTGCAAACTTTGATTTAGTTATAGTTATGCACCCAACTGTACTTCCCCTACTTGTATATCCATGAAATATGTTATTGTACATAATGATAGTATCCACCATTGCAAGAGTTGTACAAATCTATTCAAAACTACCACCATATGGCCACCTTTACTTGCATGTGAATCTTCTTTACATATTTTTCTAAGGTTGTGCCCCTTATTTTTTTCTTTTTTTACAATGTAATATTTCATAACGTCAACTAGCTTTTATAAAATGTATTTTCCATGCTTGGATTCTAAAGCCAACTTGTAAAACCCTATTTTAAAAAAGAAGGTAAATAAATTACATGTAGATGTTAACCAATGTAGAGATGAAGTCAATAGCTTAATATGTTACCTTGGTAACATTGAGAAAGGACAAAAAGAATTAGGAGAAGAACAAAAATACTTAAGGGACAAAATTGATAAGTCAATAGAAGATTCTGAAAAACGATGCCAAGCCCTAGTAAGAATGAGAAATGACAACAAGAATGAAACATCAAAGATACGTAATGATCACAATGAAGGATTTGTCAACTAACCAAAAGGGTATATGCTGTATTTGCACAACCCTTAGTTCATAAAAATTTCCTCAAAGTCCAGAATCGCCAACCACAAGTTACTAGAGATGCCAAGATAATTGAGGTTATCTAAATAAAATAAAAATAAAGATACCTAAAAAGGAAGGATGAGACAATCAAAAGGATAACATGTTGCTTAATTAAATTGAGGGTATTTTTGCTATGAACCACAGAGTAGTGAATTAGAGAAGATATTAGTGGCATTAGTATACTTATTTAAAAGGTTATGCTTATAATCAATTCACATGGTGGTAGAAGAAATCTAGTGAGGTCTTATTTAATTGGCAAATGTTCACAGAAGATATTCTTGAGATATTCCACGACAATGAAGCAGATGAAACCTATGCTAGGTTTACCCATTTACAACAAACAAGGATAGTCATTGAATATACCCATGTAGGGGAAGTTCTCGCCATTATATTTGCTAATCTTACAAATGATCAACTACTTAAAATGTATATTTCAGGTTTAAAATACATTAATATGTAGTGAACTAAGGCTATTGAGACCTAAGAACTTGGTTGAAGCTAGAAGTATCATAAAATTTATCAAAAGGAATTTGATTAGTCAATAAGAGGCACCTTTTGAACTTCCAGGAAGATAATTAATTACAACAATAGTAATACCACCCCTCGAAAAGGGACAAAAGGAAGGAACACAATTGACATACATTTGGTAATAATTGGACTCTAGGGCATAGATGTAAAGACTCATCATTACAATACTTTAAACAAGTGAATGTAAAAGCACTGAAAGTCTCGAACCATAAAATGTAATTACTACAAGCTACAATTTAAATTTTGAAAATGACAAAACATCAACAAAAGTGTCATTATCAATGTCATTCTCACCACAAAGTAAGAATGAATATATTGTCTCCTAAAAAGAAAATAATTCTAAAAGGAAACAAACTACAAAATATATTCGACCTCATCTAAGAAGGGTTGATAATACCTAGGGTCTAATGAAAAAGGGGAAAGAAACACAATTAAACACACAACGAAAAAAACAAGGGAAGTATGTTACCAAGGAGGATTGAGATTACACGTTTAACCAACATATTGAAAAACTTCAAAATATGATGCATATGCTACAATAGAACCTCGCAATGCTCAAATTGAGAACCAAGTCAAGCCCCTACAACTAGAGAAAGACAAATGTAATGACACCAAGACAACATTCTTAACTAGAGAGAATCTTATTAACTATGATTTAAGGACAAAGCATTCCTTAAGAGGGTTGCAATGTTATAGACATAATAATAATAATAATAAAGTTAATGAGAGGTCAATCATATAAATAGGGATTGTTTACCATGTATTGTAATTGTTACATTCAACATCCATTGCTCCTTGATTTGGACCAATATATTTGCATAATATTTGCAACAATACCACATATTTACACGCTTAGTGTTTGTCATGTATTCAACTTCAGTAATAGATAAGATCACCTCAAACTATTGCTTGCTCATTGGGCTTACTACGTCTCCAAATAAGCTAAACACATAATCATGTGTGGATTGGTGGCTATCATTATCTCCCACCCATTATGTATAAATATTCCCATGCATATGAACTACTTTCCATCTATTCACTATTTGCAATCATTGCTTGGTATCACTTTCTTAGTAAAATGCACAATGTATTATACCACACAAGTTCTTGAAAAACCTCTTTATTGCACTCTATTGTTCCTTACAAGGATTTTTAATAAGCACACTAACAACTCTCAACTATATAATAAACCATACTATTATAGGGCACAGAGAACATGCCTTCTTTTTCATCATCATTCTTTGAACATAAATCTATGTAGAACTTTATTCCAAAATATTAGTTTATATTTATGGAATGAATTGTGTGAGAGTTTAAGGAACCCACCATTTCGAGTGGACACTCCACCCATCAACAAGTGAAACCATGAAAAGCTTTTAAAGTAAGAAATGAAACAACCCATCGAGAGTACAAAGGATTTGAAAGAGCTATTAGTCGTTGAAAATAAATTAATAAATTATTAAATGGGAAGGGATTTTATTCAAAAGTTGGAAGATTGATGTTAAACGAAACCAAAAGTATATAATGTAAATAATAATGTTGATATAGTAGTCAAATTAATAATAACAATACTAAAGATGTCAATTCCTACTAGCTCATTCAGTTAAGGTCTGGGTCTCTTCAGCAAGGCAACCAGGGTTCAATTCCCTTCGTGGTGAACTAGTTGGGAGGAGACACCCCAAAATCTAGCCAAGTTGATGGTTGGCGTGGTTGTCGGGTGCAATCCTCTAGTGATTTTGATGGAATAGATGGAATTGAGATAGTAATTGAATCGATAATAATATCACAGGGAAAAATAGTTAATAAATAGAATAACATAGTAAGTAGTTTAGCTTAATATATCAAAGGTAAAATTAATAATTAAGGATTTTAGAGAAGAAAGGTTAAGGTAAAGGTGAAGTTAGAAGTGAGGGATTCATTAAGAAAAGGGAGTAAGGGTTAGAAAGGGGCTTAGTCAGAAAATGATAATCAAAGACAAGGGTAACAAAGAGGGAAAAACAAAGTTACAAGAGACAATGAAATATAGTAAGGAATGGTCAAGTTGAGAAAATTAAGAATGAAGGAAAAACCAAGAGAGGGGAATAGGTATAATAAATTAAAAGTGGGGAGAAGGAATCATATGGTTAGGCACCCAAGGTGAAATTATATACTGGGAGTGAAAATAGAAGAATGAAGGGGGCCAAGAAGAAAGGGAATTACTAATAAAGCTAATGAATAATGGACTTCCATGAGTGGCTCAGTTTGTATCCATCTTCACGATTAAGATTCTCTAGATGTTTTTTCTATTTCAAGGGTTTCTCTAATGATTCGAGCATAATAATGAGGAGCATAATTGAGTATTCTAGTTTGGTTAAAACATGTAATGTGTTTATAACTGTGGAAATGTTTGGCTATCACGGACTTTGTAAAATGATTGTGTAAGTTGTAAACTATATGCCCCTTGAGACAAGTTTTGATGGAATGTCTACTCTGTCCAATGCAAGATTTACCACAAGAACATGGAATTTGGTAAACTCTTTGACTGAGCATCAGATCATATTTATCTTTTACACTTCTAAAAAGTTGTTTGAGAGTTTTATGGGGTTTGAAAAGAGTTTTAATGTTCTTCTTGGAAATAATTTTGGATATGTGATTGGTGAGACCCTAAATGTAAGGAAGTGATATAAGTGCTTGAGGTGGGTTGAAGGAGGATAGGGTTTTAGATTTTAGATGGATGGATGAGCGAAAGGATTTATTGATTTGGAAAGTAAAGTAGTCATTGGTTAGGAGGGAATTCGCGAGGTGGGATTTTTATTTTTTCAAAGAGGTTAGGAGCAAATATTTTGATTGCTTGAGTGATAGGGATCTTAAGGACTATGTATTTTTGGTTTGGGTGGTGGTGGTAGTATACATGAAGGTAATGTTTTGTATGAGTCCTTTTGCAATAAACTTGAATGGAAAGCGATCCATTAGGCTTTCAAGTAATAAGGATGTCTATGGAGGGGATATAATTATCCTTTTGTGTCTCTGTGGTAAAATGAATGTCAGGGGAAATGTTATTAATGTGGCCAAAGAAGGTGTTAGTGCCAGAAATTGTTCCCAGACTACAAGAGAACAAGCCAACACAATCTCAATAAACACAATAAAGTAAAATAGGGTTTTTCTAGGGTTTTGGTTGAACAGTTTGAAGACAAGAGGGAAAACATTCATAAGACCAAAGAAAACACTAAATCATGAGCATTTGAATGACTGAGATGTATAACATATAAACCATAATGCAACAGAATAAACACAATACTGAGTTTCACCCACAGTTAGCAAGCATTTCAAGCATAAAAACATTAAACAGGAAATGAATATACCAATTGAGTAATTAACACAAATTAGAAATGAAACCAGTCAATAATCTAAAGAGCATATAGTGCATATATTTCATAGTTAATTCATCAAAAAACACATAAGAGTCTTTACACTTAGCTCATAAAACAAACCCTGATAGCCTCCCCTTGTCAATAAAATTCGAACCCTTGGTTCTTTTTCCAACTTACATTTATCCTGTTCCTTCAAAAACAATTGCATAACTGAACCCTAACTAATTTTCAAGTTATCTATCGAACTATTCAATATAAAATTTATCATTATACAAAATGGAATTACTTTTCAAACTAACTAATAACTACTCCTGTTAAAGTACATTTACAAATCTTTTGCTGCTTCAGTTAGAAGAGCAATTCCCTCTAATGCTCGAGCTTTCCTTCTAGCTTTCAGGTGGTCTGCTTCCAAGTCTGCAACTTTCTTTGTTAACTCCTCATTCTACTGAGTTAGTTCCTGGATAGTCTGCCTTAGTTCTGTAAACTAATTTTCTGTCTATCTTATTCTTTTAAGAGCCTCTTTAGAAACTGCAATCAATTCCTGGTAATGACTGTTCACTTCTTCCAGGTCTTCTCTAAGTACCCTATTTGCAGCTACTAAACCATCATTGGTTTCATGCATATATTCAATTTGATGCTTGTATTGCTTAATGCTCCATTGTAGATTTTCCTTTTCAGAATCAATAAATTTATCTCCTGATATTGTTTGCATCCCTTCAGGCATCCATGGTATTTTTAGCTTCTTATATATTTCTTCATCCTCATTCATAAGCTCCATGAAGGTCACAGGAACCTCTGGCTGTCCTTCAGCTTCAACACTGCACTGAAATTCTTCTCCAATTATCTCTCTTTTCTCCATACAAGAATTCTTTATATCATTTTGCTACCATTCTTGAATCATCTGTTTTCGAACCTCCATGAAAATATCTGAAATCTTAGTATCAGTGAAGACTGATTTTTCTTTTGATACTATTGGTTTTTTACCTTTTATAACTTCTTTGTTTTCATCCTTACTATCTTCCAATTTCTCCTGAGATGATGAATCTTCTATTACTGTAACCTTTTCATCAGCCAATTTAGGATTTAATAGCTTCTTCATGTTTAACCTAAGCTTGTTCTTCGGCCTTGTCTTAGGTCTCCAGACTGCTCCAACCTCTCCTAACATTTTCTAGAACCTTTCCTTGATGAGTTATTGAAGCAAATTCAACAACCTTCATTCTTTTACTTCTTGACACTATTTCCTTTTCTAAATGAGTGTATACTTCTTGCTTATAACAAACCCTAGCTTCATTATTAGCAGGAACTCTAACCTCATAAGATAGGTATTTTTCATCCTATTCAGACAATGCTATAACGGGGCTCTGCTTCTGCTCCTTCACCTCTTCCCTTACATTTTGATTTGATTCTGCAGGTAACATCTCTTCCACTGGCTTAACTTCCTTCATCTCTGACTGTAAAACTTTGCTTTCCTCAACATTAACTCACTGTCCAAGCTCAATGTTTTCATTTTCCTGATTCGAAGCTTCTCCTGGTTTATCAGCTTCTTCATATTTGACTATGACCTTCTTTTTGAGTTTCTTGATCAAAATTTGACCCTTATCCAACTGTCTCTTCTGAGACCGATCCTCCTCAGTTTTGAAACCTGACCAAAATAAGAAGTATTCCCATGTCTTCTCTCTTTTCTGCAATACAATACTTACGATCAATTTTATGATCCCATGGTGAAAAACTGATTGTTTTGTATGATCATGATGTTCTTTCACCCTACATGACATCTTCTGTAAGCTTTTTAAAAAGAAGAAAGGAAGATTCATTTTAGATTCATGACTGAGATGTTGAAGGAATCTAAAATGATACTTAAACACAAAGACAAATCTCCCCTCATAGGTGACATAGCTTTGTGAGATTTTGATAGGCTCAATCCACTTAGATTTAAAATTTTGAATAGGAACACCCTTTCCCCAGTCTGCTACTACACCTGGAAGTAGATATCTCTGAGCATTAAAGGTGAAGGACACCTTTTTGAACCAGAATTCTCCCTCATCCAGAATTCCTGTTGCTTCTGCTAGTAACTCCCTGGTTAGTTTGAACTTCAAAGTGTCAAAAGACACTACATCCTTGTATAAACATTGAACAAACTTGTAAGAAACCTCTGAATGATAACCTTAAATCTTTTCAAAGAACACTAACCATCCTGCCTCTGCAAACAGTTGTGCACAATCTGGAAAGTTTTTGACCTAGCTTAAGTCTGAGGGTTCTGCCCTATTGGTCTTTCCACTCTTTTTCATTTTGAAATATTGTCAAACAACTTCTATCAATAAAACACAGCTTGACTGTCTTCAAATTTTGTTAAATTGACAGACAATACTGTATAGGGGAACCCAAAAGACTCTAATTTGAATTCTTTCATTTAAATGATAAATACTTTAAACCCATTCACTAAGAATTCATCATTTAGAATGAATTAGGTTTAAAAACTAATACTCTGTCATCAATTCTGTCATTAGTCGTTGGTTTATAAAAACTCCAAATTAATGAACCTTGGTAATGGTTCATAGACTACCTGTTAAAATGACTAATCCAACTGCTGGAATCTTACTCTCTCGACTGTCAGGTGTCGAATTGCATGCTCCAATCTTCTTTGACTCCTTTGACTACCCTAGACAACCACTCCTAAAAGCCCTAATTTTCGCTCTGTTTCAAAATTCCGATTACCAATTGCTAATTTTCCGCCACGACCTTCACCTGCTCAACTTGCACTTTAGGAAAAATCGTAATTCAACACACCTTTGTCTCATTATGGTCTGTTATCATTATTGCATCAGCTCTGTAAGAAACTGCCACGATTCGCCTTCATGATGATATTCCACCTGCCACAGTGATTAATCTACAAGAGACACGTATCAAATCCATCACACAGTATAATTGACATCTTATGTGTGAAAATCCTGAAGAAAACTAAACCAGAAATGATGATTTTTAGCTTGCGTGACTTTCTTGTAGCGCCTGTGTGTATTTGTTTGTGGCTTGCGTTATAAGAAAGTCTAGGTTAATGATTTGCAAAAATTAAGCTAATGATAAAGGTTCAAAATTGGTTTAGGAGTACCTAATTAAGCTTTTATGTTATTTTTTAGACTTTTTAATCCATATAAGCCTTTTATAAGCCCTTTGATTATGAAATCAAACCAAAACTTGTAAAAATAAACTAAGAAATCCAATAACATGAGAGTTAAATGGAAAAACAAATCAAACTATCCCAATCAACAAAAAATTTCTAAAAGTAAAGAGTAAAATCAAACCTCAAAACATAAACAAAAGTATTAAAATATGGAAAACAAAAACATGACCTAACAGAAGGATTCAAGGCAAATTGACATGGGGCCAAATGATAAACATGTTATCGAAAAAGTGGAACCAACACTTTGGTTGAAGATGGAAACTATTTAAAGCAAAGGATTCAAAATTTTACATAAGGATGCTATCTACAACTAGGGATAGAGATGAACCTATCATCATGCTTGTTTAAATAATTGGCCTTTAATTGTGAAGAAGATAGATGTGAGGTCATCTACATATAAGACCAGTATAAGAGGCACCTCACCTACCAAGGAGTACAGGTTATGGTCTGTCTCACTCCGTTGTAATTCCATCTCTCGTAGATAGTTTTCTATCCTCGAGTACCATGCTCGAGGTGCCCACTTGATCCCATAAAGAGCTCTCTGCAAGCTATATATATGTGTCTTCTTGTTCTCCACATCAAACCCCTCTGGTTTCTCAATGAATACCTCCTCCTCTATAAATCCATTAAGGAAGGAAATCTTAATGTCCATTTTATGGAGACGTTAACCCATCTTTACTGCTAATGAGATAATGGTATGAATAGAAGAATATTTAGCAACATGGGAAAAGGTATCCTCATAGTCACTACCCTCCTTCTGTAAAAACCCTTTTTCCATGAAGCGCGCCTTATACTTCCCTGCGCTTCTGTATGTTGCATGATTCATCATGTAGATCCATATGGATCCCACCACCTTTTTGTGTTTTGTCCTCGACACAACCTCCCATACCTGCTTCTTCATGATTGAGTCATACTCCTCAACCATGGCCTTATGCCACATGCCATGTTGTGCAGCCTCCTCGAAACTGGAAAGTTTGGAGTTAATCAACTCTGTCATCAATGCCATATAGCTAAGTCTCTCTGGTGGTTTGCTTAGCCTCATGAATATTTGTAGAGGATTCACCTTCCTAGAATCCTAAAATGTGGACTTGAACCATTAGGCCTTGGTCTAGTGTTTACCTCCTGCTGGTGGTCGTTGTTGTCTCATACCAAACTATTTGACAACTCCATGGATTGAGGTTCTCTTCCATAAGCATAGTTTTTTCTATGTAGTTAGTGCCAATTGCGGGCTCAAGTACTCATCCAGCATGAGCATCCCTTCTTTTGGGTTCCAGACTTGCCCTTTGTTCCCCTTGTACCTTTGATCAACCACCGATGAGCTTTGCTTAGATAAATTCATTGCAACATCGAATTCTCCTTGAGATTCCTCATTTCCACGCTCTTCTTGAGGGAGCTCTCCTCAGCCACTCAATGACCTATTATATTGGGAGGCATAGCTCCTCAGCTAGGCCTCTCTCTCTCTCTCTCTCTCTCTCTCCATGTAGTGCGACATTATCATAATGAGAATGCACGTGGAGTGAAAATGCAGACGGGGTGAATTTAGAGTGGGAATTGATATTTTAAGCCAAATTAAATACCCCTTGTCCATGATGGGGGCCATAGATGGGATTAGCACTTCAATATTGTTCTTGTTGGGCCTCATGTTGACAATGTGAACCATACCATAATCAAAGCTAATTACCCAATCCGTTTTTCTTGGTACCCAATATTTCCCATCCTAAAGGTACGCCAATTGGGCCTTTTGACAAGGATAAAGGTACTCTTAGATTTAAATATTCCCTTGTTCTTGAAAGAGATGCACTGCAATGCGGCAAGGCACATGCAAGGGAAATTCATCATCTTGCTTATTGTTATTTGCATTAGGGCACCCCACTTGGTGATTTCTCCAAATGTTATTAGAATCTATCACAAGTTGCATTATTTGAGAATTAGTTTTGAATGGAATGTGAAGATATTTGTTTAGTTAATGCACATTATCCTATATTAGAGTAATTACCGCTTGATGGCACAAAGGAATGTCATAATAGAATACCATGTGTTAAATGTGTATGTGTAAAGTTTCGTTAAACATAAATTAATTGGTTTTGCATTTTTTAAATTGTGTTAATATGAGATGTCCTCCACAAATGCGGGAAAGCATTTATTAATTCTTTTCACATCTTTAATTATAAGAAGAAAAGACTAAAGGTAATTTGTAACTTAATAAGGTAATTTTTATTTAAATTCATGAAAACAATATGAAGAAAGATAGTGAGTTAATTTGATAGATTAACACGAATCAAACATTGTATACTTATCTAATATTTATAACCAAGTTATACATACTAATGTGAATCATACCAATTACTCATCTCATAAAATATATAAAATTTGATAAATCCCCGTGTGGTAGTTTAGTTGGTTGATGCATCAGGGACCAAGCCTTTGGGCGGTTGAGGCCATGGTTTCAATTCTCCAGGTCTGCCAAGGTCAGGGACCCAAGTTTGTGTCGGGGATAGACTCCAAAATTGCCTAACAAAGTGAGGTCCCTTCGAGTGGGCCCATTTGAATCTTTCTATGGATGTAGCAACAACCTTCTGGTGTGAACCACACACACACCCACACACAAACACACACATATATAACAGTTGATAAAAGATGGCAAAAAAATGACATAAATTATGCACGTCAATTAATGAAAATAATATTGAGAAAGATAGTTAATTTAATGTTTCTCACACACCACGATATTAAGAATTCAAAATGTCTTGACGTTGAAGAGAGGGACAAATCGACCAATTGGAAATAATACATGAAAGGGTTAGTCACTCTTCATAATTAGTTTTCTTTTAATCTTGTCAATTCATACTAATGTCCTCTAATGATTGTTGTGGAAAACTTGTATAAAAACTCATTTAGGGTTAGCTAGATATTGGCGATTGAAAACATCCTTGCATTGCCAATAGGGGTTCTCCTTGGTAGAAAGTCCCAATTATTCCTTAAACTATTTGGATTAGGGAACATGTCTAGATTTTGGCCTGACTACCATTTAGTGGTTTTAGGGTTTTCACAAGTTAAGTCCTAATCCACCATTTATGCTTTTTGTTTGTTTTGTTTTTTTAGGATGAAATGCAATACGAGCTACTCTAAAATGAAGTCCTATAGCCATACTAACCTATCCTATATAGGATCAAGATTTTAAAGGCACGGGTTGTGAAATTACATTGCCATACATATTCCAAAATCATATAGTTGTATTTAAGAAATAGCTAACAATAGCATAATGGTATATAAACCTTATAATAGTCTTAGGATCTGTTGGAGGAGCAAGTCGGTATGCCGAATTGAATGATAGCCAACTCAGTCGGTCAGCCGACTAATGAGAGATTAGGTCGGCCACCTAAGGTCGTGTCGGTTGAGTGAACCGACAAGTAGTTATTTGTAATTGTTTGTAAATCAAATATATTAGGCTGTTGAGCCAGATGAGAACTCGGTTCAGTTCTCTGTATTGTATGGACCCTTTCACTATAATATAATCTGTTATTCTACTTACTTGTTCTTGTCTCTTGTCTGTTATGTATGTCTTTATTAATGTGTATTATTGGTAACCCTATGTGATCTGTGAGATTACAACATTGGTTCCATTGCCGGTAGTACATGTATGAGATGTATACAAGTAGATGATATCCGAACAAGAGATTAAGGACTGGTGGGAATGTAAAATAGCAAACTACTTGCAAAATTATGCACGAAGAAACAGATTAACGACTGCTCAAGCAAAAGAAAGGTTTTTTACCGAGACTCATGAGAAGTTTGTAAAATCAGTGCCCCAGCTTTTGAAGAATCTCATGGATGAAAAACCTGGAAGTGATTAAAGACCAAAAACTGCTAGACAAAATGATTCAAGGGGGAAGAACAAACCTGTCGTAGTGGTTCAGAAAGATCATCGACGAATTCTGCAAGGACCAAGCCGTAGAGGAAAGAACTTCGGTGGAAACTATACAGAAGAAATTCTACACAAACCCCATCGAACAATTCTTATGTTCCTTACTGACCTTGCTGTTCAAATTTCTTATCAAGAAAGGAGTAGGTCATATCATTGAACCTCGTCCATTACTACGTGAACCGCCACAAAATACTAACTGGGTGGAGAAACAAAAGAAGTGGGATAAATTCATTGCCGAAAGGGAGTGGGAATACTTCCTAAGCAAGTGAACAGAACTATCCGGGCTTTCTACAACATCGGATAGGCAATGGGGGGGTAGCTGGTCGTATGTCGGGGTAAAGTGGAGAGGATTCTAGTTGACTAAAGAGAAACCATTCACCAGCAATGAGAAGTTGACCTAAAAGGGAAATCGAAAGGACAGTATCACATAAAGGTACGACAGAATTTTAGAAAATAGAGAGGGAGAAGAGGCTGCAAAGAAGGGAAGAGAGAAGAGAAAGAGCCATAGCGCTGCAAAGAGGAATGAGCACTAGGGTGATAGACCAAGAAAGAATTCAGCCAGAGCCGGGTCATGACCGACATGAGGAAGGAGAGGAATAAGAAGCATCCCCTATGGAAGAATATTTGTGGATAGAGCAGCAAGAAGCTCTCCAAATAGAAGTCCCCCAGGAGGTAAGACCTCTATCTCCGACGGATCTGAGTACCAGGATACAAAAAATTGTCGAAGAGGACCTTAGAATAGGAGCTGGTGACTTTGGTATTTGGATTCGATTAGATGATGAGAGAAACGATGATAATCATCTAATTATCCATCGACCAGAAGAAGGAAATTGGGTCATGCTTCAAGCATTGCCCTCCGACCGCATATCCACTTACTTTACCCGACACACGAAGGAGCACCCCCCCTGCCAAATACAACTTTGGAAGATACAGAAAGTTTGGAGCTGCAGACAAATAATTGCAGTTCGACATCGATGAGAGAAGTCAAACCCGACCGACTGCTTGCCGGAGAAGAAATGACAACCAAGACGACCGACGGAAATAAGAGTTCTGTCGAAAATAGTTCTGCACATAAGAATAAAAAAAACAACCCACTATCCCCACCACCACGCCCACCACCGCCACCTCCTAAGGAAGATAGTGATAGTGACTTCGACATGGGTCACGAGACGACACACATCCCTCTATATGAGGGTGATGAGGACCCCAGACGACATTGGTTCATCTGTGAGTCGACTTGGGAGGCCAACCAAGTTACTGATGAAGACAGACAGATGTCGCAGTTCGTCGATGCCTTAAGGAAGAGGGAATTAACTTGGTATATGACCTTTTTTGAGAGAACCCCATGAGCAACAAAAGATGAAGTCAAAGCACAATTTATATCATTCTTTAAAACTCCACATGCAAAACATCTGGCAGTAAAGAAATTAAAGACAACATCACAAAAGCTAGGAGAAACTGTCTGCGACTACGACAAACGCTGGAAATACCTTCTCAGCTAGTTGGATTATGTCATTGATGAGCAACTATTAATCCAGTGGTTTCTTGTAGGCTTGTCACAGAAGATTCGTCGACACATCAGTCTGGAGACATTCAAAACTTATGAAGATGTGCTCACAAAAGCTTTACAAGTAGAAATGGATGAAGACATTCCAGCATACTCCACGGATCACAAACTGGAGGAACAACTTGAGATCATGCAGAAATATCTAAAAGAGCTAAACCTTAAGAGCTAGGATATTTGGTGCACGAAGTGCTCGACGGCCGGACATTCAAAGGACAACTGCTGACAGGATATTAGCTGACAAGATGTTCGATTTGTGCAAACAAAATGTTTCTGCGACATCTGCCAGGAGCATGGAGAGCATACCACAAAATATTTCCCATTCAACATGAAGAATGACAAAGCATCATGGTGCGCAATCCGTGAAACTAAAAATCACAACACCTCTGACTGCCACCTGAATCTAAAGAATCGACAAAATTATTTGACAGTATATCAGACTCATGTAGTTGCACAAAACAACGAGCAAAACGACCAAAATAATCAAAGGTATGAAGGTTGTCAGTACGAACGTCGGTTTGAAAACCGACATGGAGGCTATGGAAGTTGAGGTCGATTCTCTGGGAATCAAGACAGACGACCATGTTGGCCCATCCAATGTTTCACATGTTACAAGGAAGGACACTGACATACAGACTGTCCATACAAGGACAGGACTGACCTAAAATTCTGTACTAATTGTGGTGTAGGGGATCACTCATTAGAGGATTGCCCTATTATGCTTCAAAATATAAATAAAAAGAAGAATGTTAATGTCTTGTTGTGTGTGAAAAAACATGATATTATCAATACAAAGAATTTACATATCGTAACCCGACAAGGGACAAAAACTGGGAATGATAACCCCTAAATAAGCAAGATAAAAGAAAAAAATGTTTACCCTGACCCAGTTAAAGAAAAACAAATATATAAAGATGCAACAAACATATTTAGAGAATTTGCTCGACAGGAAGAAGAAGATGATAATCAACAGGACACAGTAAAAGAGCTAATACAATTGGTACAAAAAGATAAAACAATATCGCAATTCATCGACTTACTGTATAAAATAAAGCACAACAAAAACACCAAAAAACAAACAAAGAATATCTGCAGCTTAAACCAAAAAGATAAAAGTGATGCCGACCCACTTGTCGACTTGGAAATCGAAGGATACCATGTCCGACAATTTGTACTTGATTTCGGATCACAGGTAAATATTATGACTCGAGACACATGGGAACAGTTAGGCAGACCTCGATTATATGAATCAGGCATATACCTGAAACTGGCAGACCAAGGCCTAATTGAACCTATTGGAGTTTGGAAAAATGTCGACACAATGATAAAAGGTATATCGACTAAAGTTGAATTCGAAATTATTGACCCTAAGGAAGGATCCAAATCCTTCCCAGTGTTAGTAGGTCAACCTTGGGGGAGAAAAATGAAAGCCTTGATACCCTTAGACAAAGAAAGAATCAAATTAAAGGGGAATGGACAAAAAGTCATAGTACCTATTCATCCATCCCAAGGAGAACCTTGGACAGAACCAATTGATGAAGAAGTTGACATCTGACAACTATATCAGATACATAATAATGAAGATTACACAGAACCTGATACATATGGTGAACTTTACTTAGGAAATCAAGACTTAGTAGGATACAATTCAGATGCAGAGCTAGGACAACTCCTCGAAACACTGGCAATTGAAGCAAAGACAAGGATCCAATAGAGACGTAAGGAGCTCGACAACACTGAAAAAGAAGAAGTCGAGTTTCTCAACAAATGCAGAAGCCTTGTACAAACAATGATACTAGGACCAATAGAGGTTGACACTGACAAACCACTAGAAAGAGCTTATCATCTGTTTGAGAGCGTGGTGTCGCCACTGTAGGTACAAATTCAAGACACAAAAGATGAGCAAAAAGAAGAAACCATCCGACTATTGATGGAGCAGCACACAACCTTTGCAGAAGCATACAAGGTGTTGCAAGATCACATGGAGGATTCTGTCATTATAGAAGAAGTACTGCGAGACTGGCCTGCTTACTATGGGAAATTCTATCAGCGAACCAGGCAGACCCGACAAGAGATCCAAGCACTAGAGAAGAGGAAAAGCACTGATGAAGCACTCAGACGCACAATTGAAGACCAAATAGTGCTTGAAACAGCCAAACTACAGAAGCTCGAGCGAGAAGCACATCAGTGAATGCAGCAAGCCATTCCGAACTTAGAAAAAGTAGACATCATTTGCCCGTAGATGAAACATCTGCTGGATACAACAAAGGAAAAGGACCAGTTTATGGGTCCCGACATGGAAAGAATAGCTGAAATTTCCATTCAAGAGAAAATGTCGATCCTATCAAGCCTGACTACACTAACCATCGACATACATAAAATATTGCAGAGTTGGATGGATTTTCAACATCAACTAGCAATGATAACTGAAGCAATTGTCGAAGTCTACGTACAAAAAAGACCGACCATCAGACTTCACAACCCATGAAGATCAAGCACAAGAATAACTACTTAGATAGACAAAGAAATTTTGGTACCTCCTTGTTTCTTCGGGACGAAGAAACGTTTTGTTCATGGGGGAGATGTTGGAGGAGCAAGTTGGTATGCCGAATTGAACGATAGCTGACTTAGTCGATTAGCCAACTAAGCGGTCAGCCGACTAATGAGAGATTAGGTCGGCCACCTAAGGCCGTGTCGGTTGAGTGAACCGATAGGTATTTTATTGTAATTGTTTGTAAATCAGATATATTAGGCTGTTGAGCCAGATGAGAACTCGGTTGAGTTCTCTGTATTGTATGGACCCTTTCACTATAATATAATCAATTATTCTACTTACTTGTTTTTGTCTCTTGTCTCTGTTATGTATGTCTGTATTAATGTGTATTATTGGTAACCCTATGTGATCTGTGAGATTACAACAAGATCCATAACATTTTGCACAAACAACTCGTAGAAAGAAAATAAAACATAAAATATAATATAGGAAGAAAAAAACAAAATTGTAACAAGAATACACCAGAAACATAGAACAATCTTATTGCATATACATATGAGATAAAGAATGAAATCATTTAACAACATTTGTCCACATAACAACAATACTCATGTACAAAACTTCAAACAATAGCTTATCATTTTCATTAAACAAGAAACAACTCTTACAAAAATGGAAAGCAAAAATCAATAAGCCAAAAGTCCCTATTCCTCCATCACTTTATTTTATAGGCTTTGCAACATAACTCTTAAGTCACTCTTCAAATCCCTCTTTGTCGGTTATGACTTTTGAGGTCCCTATAAATTTGTCACTTTTGAGTTTTAATTTTCTCCAAAAGGAAATAAAATAAATTTTATATTACATTATTTTAAAGAGGAGCACTCCCTTTTGACCTCACAAATGATACCCACAACTCAAAGTCTTATATGATAATGTTAAGTTGATGTGGTCTAAAGAGACATAAATAAACTTAATGTACCATTGTTTATTCATTTAATCTCAGGATCCCTTTAGTAGTAGATGTATTCCATGGGGTCATTATATGTTATTCACGCACAGAAACCCTCACGTGGTTTTCTAAAGCTTGGGATGTAAGGAGTAAGCTAGCTGTGGAGCAATCCTCCCTCATTGGACGAAGGAGGAGCAAAGTTAGCGTTGACTTTGCTCCTCCTCCGTCCGATGGAGGGAGTTTTGCTCCACAGCTAGCTCACTCCGGGATGTAATATGTGAAATTCCTTTGATAATTTTATCCTTCTCGTCCTTTATATTTCTCAATTGAAATAATCTCTGTTATTTTGGCATGGTGTCATCGATGGTACATAGGGATGGGATTTGACATCTTTCCACTGTCTTGACGATCCCCAAATGTACCCTTTTACATCTTCCCAATGATGTAGCAACCTCCTTTTGTAAATCTATCATGACCTTATTACAATTGGTGATAGTGGCGTAATCGAGTTGACTTTCTTGGAGGGTTCTCCTGGGTAGGTTCAAGGTTGTCTCAGCCACCCGCTGTTGCCAAGGGACTATGCATTCTAGTTTTAACTTAATCATGTCAATGCCATTATCCTACTTTTTGGTGCCATATATCACACCTTTTAATCTATTTGCAATACTTTGTAATAATTGAATTTACTTAGTAACATGTTCTTACATATCGAATAAATCCTGCTGCAGTGAAGTGGCACATGTTTGTAACTTTATTTTAAACTACATTTTTTTTTTAATATTTAGAGGCTTTTTGTTCCACTATGTCCTTCTCACTCTGCTAACATTTCACAATGAAGTGGCACATGATTGGAACTTTATTTTAAATTACAATTTTTTTTTAAAATTTTTAGAGGCTTTTTCTTCCACTACTATTATGTCCTTCTCACTCTATTAACATTGGTCTGTTAGTGATTTCTTCTCACCATCTAAGATTTACACTTATGAAACCAATGCCTTTTTGTTTTCCTACATGTCTTTTGATAGAATTGCCAATGTTTTGTTTTCCATGACCAATGTCTCATGCCTTGCCTAGATGATCATTCAACTAATGTATGTTGAACTCAGTAGCCATGGAAGTAGCTAGACTTGTTAAGGATATGAGTGTGGGAGCTTGATTTGTGCCATTGATTATTGGTGTTTCTAGATCTATCTCCATTTCTGGTTGGGTGGGAAACTTCAATCTCTTATGAGTTCTTTGAATAATTTTTCTCTTTTGCTTATCAAATATGAATGAGCTTATCTCAACCATAGAATATTCCTTGGAGGGTGTGTACAAGAATATCCCCAATTATTTCAATGGGAAATTTCCACTAGTGAGCATGACATTTGAACTCGTGGTAGTTATTTCCACATCCATGTCTTGTGCACCATTGTCTTGGGATTATTCTTGTAAATTTTGCTTCTCCTTAGTTTTCTTATAAGATTTCACTTATCTCTTTTTATCTTGCTACTCCTACTCTTTCCTTTCTTTCCTATTTTGAGCTTCTTCCTGTAATCTTTGTTCTTCCTCAACACTTTTCTTCTGAACCTCTTCCTGTTGTTTCCCCCCCTAAACTTTTCTATGTATTTCTACTAGTTTTTCCCTTTCTTTTTACCCCTTTTCTTCTTGTTTCCTTTTGTTGTGAATTTCCTCTTCAACTCTACCTTCCAATTCTCTTTGTAGAGCTTCTGCCTCATCTTTCCTTTTATGATTTTCTTTAATCATTCTTTGATCCTTTTCTAATTGCACACGAGCTTCCTCTAGTTTCTCTTGTGCTTCTTTTTGGGAAACTCCCTCTACTTGATTTCTTTTTTGTCTTTTTCTTGTGCTATCCTTTTTGGAAACATAGTGTTTTCCCTCTTTCGTTATGTTTACCACTTCTTCAAGGGTTTCTTCTTACATAAAAACTTCTTTTGCAAATATTTTCCAATGTAAGGCCGGGTATACTTTAGCGATTAGCAATGGTTCAACAATTTATTTTTACTCTCATTCCATCTATACTTCTCTTCACTAAAATGAAAGAAATTTAAGTCCTTGACCAACTCTTCCGCTTCCTTAGCATGAACCATTTTGTATGCTCTTATGATAATGGGAAAAGGTGGTCATGTAGCTTTCATGGCCTTGGCTAAAGTGACCATGATTCCATTGATGAATATTTGCCTCATGATTTCCCTTAAAATCATATGATTTGTGACATACTTCGGTAGTATGTAGGGGTTTTTTTTCCCTCCATCGATGCACAAATACGTGCATCCCTCTAGTAGAAACCAATCTCCCATCATCATTATTTATGGAATAGATTTTCTAAACATGCTTTTAGTCATTTGCTTGTATATGAGTAGATACAATGGCATAAGAAACTCCTTGAAAATATGTTTATAATGACTTGTATACTTTTGCCCCCATAATTCTTAGAAATAGACATGCATGGAGGGGGATCTACAAAATTTCATTTCCATCCCATGTCAGGGAAATTGGCTACAACACACACTATATCCGGAAAATAAAAAGACACATGGGCCTCTAATTGTTATTTTTCCGAGTTAACCAATGAGTTCATGACTGCATCTTCTAAGTTTAATGATAGAATGGCATCCCATTTTAACTTCATTCCTAGTAAGGTGATTGTGGGAATATAATAAACCCACATCATAACTTAGGATAAATATTTAATCAATTTTGATTAATTTCCTACCCACTAGCCTTGATAGTTGGCATCCACTTGCACCACATGGTCAACACTTGCCATATATACCCCATGAGCACTTTAATCTCGATTCTGGTTTGACCCTGTCTACTTTATTGACTGCAAAAATTAGTAACGTCACTTTCCTATAGATTATGTCTTTTACTACTATATGTGTTGAAGCTGAGGGCCACTATAATTGGTTACACACCTCCGCTTGTAGTGTATGGTAGTGTCGGGCCTCTCCTAGGTGATACATACCTACTGCATTTGGGAGCTCACTTATCCTCCCAGTTGGCTTGTTTGCATCTGACTTGTTGCATCTTGTTACTTTTGAGGACTCATCGTGGATAAATTTTCGGCGCTCTGCTGATCTTGACGTTTAGCAAGACTTTCAATTTGCAACCCTTCTCCTCCTCCTCAAAAGAGGACTAGGCGTTCTAGAATTTTTTTTACACAATGTGAGTCAGACACCATTCTCACCATGAGTTCTACATCCGAGAACTAGGAGTTCCCTCCTTCTCCATCATATGGAATGGGGAATGCTACCTTCTAGATACCTAGGAATCTTGTTGACACTGACCCTCGCGGGGATGGTACTTCCTATAATACACGACCCCAGTTGTCAGAATTTACAGTTGGCCATTGGAGGCTTCCCTCGAGAAGGTCGAGTAGTGAGACTCATCACATTCCATCTAGAATAGGTCCTTTTATATTTGGCATGCCATGCCTTACTACTACGGTCCTGCCATTTGTCGTCGATCCTAGTATGGACCCTTGTGTTGGGCCTGGGGGCACTGCATCCCCTTTCCCTGCTGATAGATTTGGGAGTGGTCATATTGCACCTTCTACTCCATTTGTGGGAGGATTTTCATTCCCTTCATCCAGTCTTAACATTGTTGTTAACTCTTATGGAGGTGACCATATACATGTGAACATTGGGGGACATCTTACATTCCATCTTATGCCCCATCCTCCACCACACTTTCTCCTTCAAATTACTTCTTATGTCATATCCTCCTTATATCCCGCACAGTTCTTCGGGAGGTGGTGCTCCATTTAACAATGTTGTTCCCTCGTCAACTGGTGTAGTTACGTTAGGAGGTTACGTACCTTCTTATGTTTCCCCGGGGTCAACTTGCCTATCAATCCTATAACTATGGTTATATGGCACCTCATCCTCAAGGTGTACCAAACTATCACATTTTCGTGCAACCTCTTATGAGTCATACAAGAGGTGGTTATTATCCAACTGACCAAGGCCACGATCTTTACCACAATCAAACTTATATGAACCAACCTTTTTAGGGAGCATGAAACCAGATGGCACCACCTAGGCTCCCTTTCTTGGCTACTTTGAATTTGTCCGACCTTTCGAAGTTGACAAATGCTTTGGTATCTCATGATCTGATGTGGTCAATTGTTCCCACCAAGATTCCCTCCGACATCCCAAAGTTTGAAGGTTAGAGTGGCAAGGACCCTGTAGAGCATGTGACTACTTTCCACCTCTAGTGCTCTTTGAACTGAACCGTGATTCTATTTTCTTACAACTATTTTAATACACCCTCACATATATTGTTGTGAAATGGTATATAGAGTTTCCCGGGGGAACATATCAGATGTTTAACGACTTAGCCATAACATTTCTTAACCCCTTTCAGCTACCGGTACGCTATGATGTTGGCACATAGATCTTGTCGACATTTCAATAATATAAAGCAACATGCATCTCTGATCATATTCAAGAGTGGCGCAGACAAAAGAGATTGATTAAGGCCAACATTCCACCCGATTTTTTGTTGGAATGGTCCCTTAAATCCTTGTTGCCTTATATTGTGAAGGATGTTTCGACGTACGGAGTAATGAATGAGGAGCAGGCTATATTTATAGCTTAGCACTTGGACTTGATTATGCTTAGTCTGGGCTCCTTTATGAGATTATCCGTAACGCACCGCAATCAAAGTTTGAACCTAAGTTCAAACATGGGCCACATGCTAATGGTATTGTTGGCTCCATGAGTACTAAAGTCGTAGACCAGGTTACGAATCAAATGAAAAGTTTGTCTATTAATCATTATGCGACCGAACAAGCTACGAATTCGTCCAATCCCACCCTATCGACGGATATGCTCTTTGTACATTCGTCAGACTAGAAGGGTAACCAACAACCCATAAGGAATAGAAGGAAGGGAAGAAATAATAAAAGGGGTGAGAATAGGAAGGAGAACCAGAACAATGACAAGAACGGAGATAATGCTGCGGGGGACAAGAAACTTAAGCGAAAGGTTAAATTCCCTTGCAAGCTTTGTGGGGGAGACCATCGCACATACTTGTGCACTCGTATTGAAGATGCCTTGAATTTAATCGCACAGAGCCCAACCGTGTTGACTAACCCTTTACCTCATAATCAAAATATCACTTCGAGGAACGTGGAAACCGCAAGTAATTCTAGTGGGCATCAAAACCCACCGAGTGCAGAAGGTGTCCATGGTTGTATAAACATGATGTCAGCTACTAACGTTGTGAATTGCTTGAAATATTATGATTTGTCACAACCAAACATGGGTAAAGAGACTGCACCTCATGAGATTCCTTTTCATAGTGATAAGCCTGAAGCTATACCTCATATACCTAAGGGAGTCCTAAAGCGCTTGGGGTACAATCCCGATGATTGAGCCACCAAACATTATTCCATTGTCAAGGACTTGGGGTAAGACTCCTTATGCGATGTCAGATCTTGAAGTTCTTCAGACTTGTCCTTCACAGAGGAGAGCATTTTTTATTGCTCTTGGGGTGGTTGATCCCAATCCTTCCACGATATTTAGATTTTAAACTCACGAGGTCCAAACTTGCTTTCCTTACAATGTGGCTTTCTTAGTCCATGTGGAGTGTCTGAATAACACGATCAAACACATAGTTTTTTATGAAGGTGGTGCGGCCTCTGTGATTTCTCTGGCTTGTTGGAAATGCCTTGGCTCACCCACGTTGTCAAAATCTATGAACATGTTGACTCCGTTCAATGGATGTTCATTTTGGCTGCATGGTATCCTTCCCTCTCTTCAAGTACAACTTGGAGGAAAGACCGTGTCGATCAAGGTTGAGGTGGTTGATGCGCCCCTTGACTATAATATTTTACTAGGTTAGAACTATATTTACGCTATGAAAGTGGCCGTGTCTTCCATTTTTTGTGTCATTTGCTTCCCTTTTGAAGATCATATTGAAATGATTGAACAAATGTCATTCGATAATTCCAGTTTGACTGCATTGTCGGGATCCACAATCTCTACTATAGATAATTCTTAGCCAACAATTGAGAATGTTGGTGTTGGAATGTATCTGTTATTGATGGGATATTTCAATATTTTAACACCAATCCTAGCTATTGGTTCCAATCTCGGTAGTGATTTGTCGTCATTGAGTTTGGTCCTATTTCACAATAAGTACTTGGATGAACCTTGGACTCTCCCTTCTCCAAGCACTTCGAATAAAAACTCTTGACCTACCAAGATATGTCGTTGTCTGTAATGGAGGTTGCTTATAAAGTTATTTGTGATTTCGTTGTAGACTCTAGTCCTTCCTCTCCGCGAATGGAGGAGGAGGATCCATTTGCACTGCTTTCTTGGGTTATTACGTCGTCAAGCTTGCATAATTTCCTTGAGAATGTTTTTCCTTTCGATGAAGCGATTCTCAAGGCCATGAATGGTCCTGAACGACCTTGGGAGGAGTTGCACCATCACTCTTACTTCCTCCCTAATCTCGAACAGATCGAGCATGATGAATTTAGGACGATCCTTAGCGAGAATGTTGTTTATCTCATGGTCCCTTTATACACTCATGGTGTATATGCTGAAGGGAACACGGAGAATCTATCACCTACGATTCCTATCAACATTTTTTGGATCCTTGACAAGATTGATTTTTTTTACATTGGTGTAGATTGTTCTCCCGATGAAATTAAGATATACACTGAGCTTTTTAAAGAATTTCATGATGTGTTTTCTTGGTCGTATGACGAGATTCCAGGAATAGACCCTCGTATTGTTGAACATGATATTAAAATGTATCATGATGATAAACCTGTTAAATAATGTTTACACACAATGAACCCTCGTTAAACACACGCCATTAAGGTTGAGATAGAAAAGTTACTCAAAGTTGTATTTATCATTCCAGTTCCCTTAACTGAATGGGTATCTAATCTTGTTCCAGTTGATACGAAGCAGGGGACCATTAGTGTGTGCACAAAATTTAGAGACCTGAATAAGGCTTGTCCGAAAGATAATTTCCCCACACCATTCATAGACTAGATTTTGGATGAGTGTGTTAGGAGCAAAGTATTCAGGTTTATGGGCAGTTTTTCAGGGTATAATCAAATCCAAATTAAACCCGCGGACCAACAGAAGACTCCTTTCATTTTTCCTTGGGGTACGTTTGCATACAAGAAGATGTCTTTCGGCTTTAAAAACGTTGGAGCTAAATTTAAATCGGCCATGAAATTTTCTTTCCACGACCTTAAGTGTATTATTGAGGTTTATCTGGATGATTTAGCCACTCACTCTCATCTGAGAGTGGATCACCCAGATAATTTGTGCTTGGTTTTTGAAAGAGGTCATCGTTATCAACTTCGATTAAACCCTCAAAAGTACATCCTTTGTGTGAAAGTGTGTCATTTATTAGGGTTTATCTTATCCAAGGAGGGGATTAGTGTCGATCCTTGAATGTTGAAGAAATACTACGATTGTCTCCCCCATGCATGATTAGACATCTTCAGGGTCTCCAAGGGATGGATAACTTATTACAGATATTTATTGTTAATTTCTCTAGTTTGACCAAGGGTTTCATGTTCCTGTTTAACAAGGGTACTCCATTCATATGGGATGAGTGAGATAAGGAGTACTTCAATGCACTTAAGAAAGCCTTGGCATCACCCCTCATGCTTAGTCCACCTAACTATAGCCATGATTTCCTATTTTACATGGCCGTGTCTCAAGATATGATTGGGATCGTTATGGTTCAAGAGGATGACAAGCTCCGGGAACACATTATCTACTATCTTAACCAGAATATCACTGAGGCAGAAATTCGATATAGTCACGTCGAAAAGTTGGCCTTAGCAACTGTTCATGCAGTACACCTATTGAGACATTATATATTTCTTTTCCAGACTACAATCATAGCTCATATCAATCCATTTCATTTTGTCTTGACTAGACGAATGATAGGGGAAAATATAATATATGGATTGTTTTTTGCAAGAATTCAACCTCGAGTTTGTTTTGACAAATTCAAAGAAGTCGTTAGTTTTTGTTGAGCTCATGTCAGATATCCCTAGTCTGGATGAAGATGAGATCCATGAGGAATCATTTGTGGATGAGCATATCTTCCTGATTTCGACTGCAAAACCTTGGTATGGTGATATCATCATCTATCTTCAGAATTTGAGGGTTTCTCCTCACCTCTCATGATATGAACGTGCTTATGACATAATGATAAAAGATACCTTATTATTAGTGACGCATTGTATTGCCAGGGGGGGATGGATTCCAGTTTGTGTCGGTGTTTGACCCATGATAAGGCTGAGACTGCGCTGAATGATTGCCACGGTGGGGTGTGTGGTGTTCATTTATTTTTTCTTGCTACAACTCAAAATATCCTTAGAGAGGGTTATTATTGGTCGTCGATATTCAAAGGTTCCATAAATGCGGTCAAGCGGTGCCACCCTTTCTAGGTATTTGCACAGAATGTGTGCTCACATCCCACCTCGTTACATCCTATTATCACCATCGATCCCTTCACCAAGTGGGGGGTGGACCTTATGGATTGAAACCTAGCTTCGGCTAGGGGGAACCATCATATTATAGTGGTCGTAGAATATTTCACGAAATGGGAAGAATCCATGCCTACAATTAGATCCGATGGTGAGACAACCGCTCATTTCATTTTCATTTAGATTATCACTCGGTTCGGGATCTCGAAAGAGCTTGCCACTGACCATGGCAGGAAATTTCACAATAAGATTATGGACAAGTTAGCTTCGAAACTGGGGTATAAGAAAGAAAACTCTTCTTATTACTACCCTCAAGCGAATGGCCAAGTTGAAGCTGCTAATAAATCCCTTAAGGCCATTCTGCAAAGAATTGTACACAAAGCAAAACCAATTGGAAAATTATGCTTTACCCTATTTTGTGGTCTTATCAAATCGTAGTCAAGGATGCCACCAGGTTTTATCCATATCAACTAGTACATGTGGTGGAGTCAGGTTTATCGGTTGAATGTGAAATTCCCTCATTGAAACTAGCCATAGCGATTTTACCAGACACTTCTCAATTGGAAGAGCGTTTGGTCCACTTAGAGCACCTTGACAAGAAACGTCGGGACGCCGTAGTGGATCTAGAGATTAATAAGCATCATGTTAAGGCTCAGTATGATAAGTCTGTTCATCCCCGTAGATTCAATGAAGGCGAGTTGGTCCTCTTGTATGACCAAGCTAGTGAACTGTTAGGGGAGAGTAAGTTTAACCCCATGTGGCATGGGCCTTACGTGGTAAAACATGTCTTAGAGAAAGGTGCATATGAGATAGAATATTATGAAGGGACTTCCTTGGAAGAGGCTATAAATGGGATCTATGTCAAAAAATATAATTCCTAACCCTTAGCCGAGGATGATATCTTGTATATTATTGCACAATTTGCATAGTTTCCTTTTTCGTCCCCTTGTAGTGTTATCGGTTTGTTGACATGCTTCCCATTTTTGTGGTATATGTCAGCATAGACTTTAGTGTACTTAGGATTTGTGGATGGCGCTTTTGGGTGTTTTATTGTCTAAATTAATCCACCTATTCTTTAATTATCAACCGAGGTTGGTAAGCTTAGAGTTGACACAAAATATATGCGAAGGTAGAGGGTGTTGTGTAAATATTTTAACAAACAAAAGATCGAAAGATCTTTCAAAATGAAAACTGAGTCAATCTCCTAAAATGAAATTATTAAAGTATTTAAATTGAAATAAACTAAACAATTGAAAATAAGTTTTAACTTGGAATACAATCAACAATTGGCTATTCAAATGGGAAACTAGGGTACAAGGAACACTTAAGTTATAAGCAACTAGAAAACTTAATAAAAGAAGCAAGTAGAAAACTCAATAAAGAAAACTTAAAAAGATGCAAGTAGAAGACTTAATAAAAGAAATATCTTTAGGTTCTATCCTACAAGTTCTTTCAACAATAACACAACATAAGAGAGACAACCTAAAAACCTACTGAGGAAAACACATATAACCCTAAATTTTGCACATAAACAAATAAATTAATTCAAAAGGAATAAACACAAAACCATACAACAATAAAAAAAAATCAGAAACAAAACTTAAGAAACTTAAACTTCGTTTATAGTAAAAAGAAGGAAAAGTGATAAAACTTTAATAAATAATTTAAAACAACTAAAATTTAGTTTTAATGTTAAACAAAACTGTCATCTAACTATTACAATCAAAACATAATTCAGACATTCACAAAACAAAACTAAAAACAATCTGAAAACACATAAAAAACACTAAAAACAGAACTAAAGGCTAAATGACAGACTGAACTATGGGTCTGAAAAGGTGGCTAAATAATAGAGGGAACAGGCTATCCGAATGACAATCTGCATAGTTAAAATGGTAAAAAATAACCTAAATGAACTAATCTTCATCTAAAGCCATGCAGATGTAATTCTAATGCATCAAAACAGTAAATGAACCTATTTAACAACAAACTAACCTTAAACTAATTCATGAACAAAATGAATCATTGCATATTAAACTAATAAATAAACTGGAAATTAACTTGCATAAATTCAAAACAGAAAAAGAAATAACAGAATTGAATCTATTCTAAATTCATAAAAACAACTTATTATATATTCCTGAAAACAAAGACTGAAAGTAATGTTGGAAATGAAATAATTGGAAACAAAATTACTGAAAGAAAATAACTGAAATCAAGCTATGCACGCATCTAACTAATTAACTTCCGAATTAAAACTAAGTTAACGTGTTACAGAAAATAGATAGAATATAATTTACTATAATCTAAAGGAAGCAAACAAGAAATTAAACTAGACTAACTAAAACATAAAAAGAAACTAAGCTAAACAAAGAAAATGAACCTCTGGTTGATGAGGGGCCCTCTCAGCAATTAGGGGCGATGCCTGGCTAACTTCTACTTAAACACAATCTTCAACAACAATGCATACAACTCTTCATTCATATGGTGGAACAAAAATACAAAGTTCAAGAGTAAATCACAACGAGAACTCTTCTCCTAACTCTGCTAATTGACTGATTTTCTTGCTAACTGAGCTCTCTCACAGAGGCTGCTTTATATAATGATTTACAAGGGTGAGAAAGTCGACCCTTTAGAGGTCGTCTGCTCTCTAAATTTAGCCGATCTTTAAAGCATTTAATTGTTTACAGGTCAACGCGCAGGCATCCTCCTTCTTCAGCGTGAATAGACTTCAGATGTGGTGCACGAGCTTCTCTCTAGCATGAACGATTTTCAGAGGTGGCGAACATGATCCTTCCTTATTGCAGCAGGTGACTGATGGTGAACAAAGGAGAGTGTAGTGTCACATCTTCTAGAGCGTGGGTTGAATGCAATAGTCCAACGCATGGATGGTTAACATGGTGGCAAGTAAAGGAGAATGCAGGCTTGTGAACAATCTATAACATGGCTTCATCACCCAGACACGTGGATAACAGTTCATTGGTAGTTGGTTCATGTTTTAAATGCCCGAAATTAATTCTCAGCAGTGCGCAGTCTGATAGGCGATCTGGATGGAGTGCTGAACGAAAGGATGAGACGTGAGATGGATATGTTGGGCATCGATCTAGGGAGAACAGAGTATCTATATGCTAGCGTGCTTCAGTACTGGAGTGTATAGCAACACATCTCAACATCAGGCAAACCACCAGCGATTTTCACGCAACAGGCTGAATCGCGAGCTGGACGCCGAGCTGGATATGCTATGCGAAAAGTAGGCTGAATGTGTTTTGCATATTAACTTGGCCCAAAAGGATTATAAAACCTATAAATAATTATACATACTAATTAATACATCAAATATGCTTCAATCATGTTATTTTTAATTAATAAAACCATAAAAATGATAATAATAAAATAATTTTATATAAACCTTAAAAAACACTCATACCCGAAGTTGAGTAATAATCCACGTGGCATAAAACATACAAAAGATGATAAAATATGTATTTAAATGAATAATTTATCTTCCAAAAATGATAACCAATCGAGGATCAACAGGTGCCAGCCACCATACCCAGAAATTAGCTTCAGTTGCTTGGGTCATTTATACACCTGAGGGTCATGTGTTTTCTTCAGGAGGTATGTTTCTTCGGCCATCATCAAACAGTGTTGTTGAATATAGTGCTGTGATTGAACTACTACGCGATGTCATTTCCAATGGTATTCGATCTCTTGAAGTCTGCCTTGACTCACAACTAGTTGTGTCACAATTAAATGGATTGTACCGTATCAGGGATCCTACTTTATTGCGAAGTTTCTTACGGGTAAGATTGTTAGAATGAAAATTTGACTACATTACATACATTCATATACCTAGGATTTACAATCATGTTGCTGATTCAGATGCCAATTACATTTTAGATTGGTATTTATCACATCAATAATGAAGCATACACATTCAGTTCACATTTAAACACATGTAAATACATCAAACCGATCACTATAAGTTATTTTTTATTTTAATTCCGAATATAGTTCAAAATGATGTCATAGTACAAAATTTCATGATACAAAAATGGGGCTTCAAGGCACCAAAACATATATGGTCGACACAAAAATTCTATTTGGGAATCTATGCCTGTGCGCCTTGGTGATGACCGTGATAACAAATAACTGCATTGACCAACCACTAGAATAGTCTAAACCATAGATGGGGTACCCCTACTACAAGTCTCTGCATAGCCTTGATTAAGTCCTCAACTTGCACCATGGGTATCTTGTGTGTCATCCTAGAAAAGTTACCATGTATGTTTTGGAGCTTCCGCTCCGCATCTGAACCGATCATCTCATCTGCTCATCCCCTCCGACGATGTCGAGGGAATCCATCAGGTCGTCGTGGACCCACATTTGCACATACAGAATCAATGTCAGTATGTGATAATGTTAGATTTTTATCATTTAATCAATATGATCTAGGATCTTATCTGAGAGAATAACATGCACAACAATAATCACAAGAGACAAGAGACACAAAGAATTTTCTTTGGGGAAACCATAAAGGAGAAAACCCCGCAACTTCCTCAGGGATAGAATGAGCACCAAAATCAAAAGTAAAACCCAAAGATACAAAGATGATCTTTGATAGCTATTCTCTCTCTCACTTGTGTGAGCTACTCCTCTCTCACTCATGCACTACTGTTGAGTGAGTGTGTGTTTCAAATAGAGAGTCTCACTCTCTATTTATACTTTTTTCCCACTTGACAATTACTCTACATGGCTGACTTTACTAGGAGAGTCTAATAACCCTAATATGACTCAACTATGGGGACTGTTTCCCCGACTTACAATAGAGGGTTAACCTCGATGACTTTACATGAATTTATTATATTAATGACTCTCCCGATCGGAGGAACAAACATCTCCATTGGGGTACAATGAAATAAAATATAAAATATAGAAGCAAATACATTATGAAGTTACAAATACATCAACACTCCCTCTTAACTAGGAAGATATTCTCTTTACACAGTTCATCAGCACAAGTCTTCATCACTGGATCATCATCATTACTGTTGCCACTATCTCGAGCAAATGACGCTATCTCTCAAATCTACTCGTCATAGGAAGTTCTACAGAGCAAACCCTTTTTCATGCTAGATGTAGGCCTAGCCTCCATGTAGGTGTTCATCATCTTCAACACTTATATTCGACCATGGGAGACCCAACTTGCCACTATGTTAGAAAGGCTCAACACTTATATCCCACCATGGGAGACCCAACCAACCACCATGTCGGAAAGGCTTAGCACTTATATCCGACCATGGGAGGCCCAGCCGACCACCATGTCGAAAAGGCTTAGCACTTACATCTTAGCATGGGAGGCCCAACCTACCACCATGTTAGAAAGGCTCAGCACTAACATCTAACCATGGGAGGCCCATCTTGCCACCATATTAGAAAGGCTCAACACTTACATCTGACCATGGGAGGCCCAGCTTGTCACCATGTCAGGAAGGATTTACATTTACATCTGACCATGGGATGCTCAACCTGTTACCATGTCAGAAAGGCTCATCACTTACATCTGACCATGGGAGGCCGAACCTGCTACCATGTCAGAAAGGCTTAGCACTTACATCCACCGGCATGGTAAGGCACACCTACTACCATTCAGGGAAAGGATCTGCACTTTATACATATGACCATGGGAGGCCTAGCCTTCCACCATCTCAGAAAGGATCAACACTTACATCTGACCATGGGAAGCCCATCATGCCACCATGTCAGAAAGAATCTCAAAATCATCACTTCCCCTTGGAAGGAGCCTTGATTTGAAGAACACCAAGCTTCTCTTTGAAGTACTCAAACTCCACTTTGGCCATTTCTAGCATAGAATCACACCAAGGCTGATTACGTCTAAGGATAACCTGCGGGCTTCACCAGGACTGATTACATCAGAGGACAACCTACATAACTGATTACATCTAAGAAACCTATGAGCTTCGCAACGATTTTATGCTCAAAAAACCTGTCTCACCGGCTATGATGGAACTCATCACTCCCTCTTTCGAGAGAACTCGATCTAGATCACATAATTGAGCTTCACTACTCCTCTTTGCATCATACAAAAAATGTAAGTCAGATCAATCAAATCAAATAGTAGCTTTCAAAAGAAACATACTACCTCATAAATAGTTGAGCAAGTGGCAACATATTTTTCCTCAGCTGTACTCAATGCCATGCAAGACTCCATCTTGCCAAACCAGTAGCCCACATTAGATCTCAAACCCAAGGTTATCTTCTTTTCAGTGGCATTACCAATCCAAATCAACATAACCATGCAGGTTAGTCTTCTGATTCGTATCATACTTGAGTCCATACTCAACTGTACCCTTCAGGTACCTCACTGCATGCTTTGTAACCAGGTGAGCATGTCTCGTATCCGTCAGGAACTGTCTTAGGTTTTTCACAACAAAGCATATGTCTGGTCTTTTATTCTTTAGGAACATCAATGAACAAATCATTTGACAACACATCTGGCATCAGCCGTCTCTGATGAAGCATCACTCAATAGTTTCAGGTTCGATGCCATAGGTGTGGCCATGGCCTTGTAGTCCATCATCCCGAACCTCTTCAGGATCTCTACTGCATACTTCCGTTTTCCAAGGGAGATTCCATCCGCACTCCGCCACACCTCCATTCCTAGAAATTAGTGCATCATACCCAAGTCCTTCATCTTGAACTCGACAACAAGTCTCCTTCTTCCAACTTTAAAGAGTTCCTCTTTTCCTTTTAGGAATAGGTCATTGACATATAACAGGAGCATCACTGGTCTTCTACCTTCAACCTTGATGTAAAGGTTGGAATACAATTTACTCTCAGTAAATCCTAGAGCCATTAGTAAGATGTCCATCCTGTCATACCATGTCAAACCTTAGGATCTTCTACAGTCACTCCCTCTAAAGTGGAGCATCATTCTCCCTTTGCCTTTCGTACTCTATGTATTGAAACATTCTGTAATGGAGTGACAAGTAGCTTCCTCTGCTACTAATATTGTATGTATCCATCTAGGGTCACTGGATACCAAGATCCTTTATCTTGAACTTTGTTGAAAATTTCTTCTCGCACCCATATGTGAGCTTTCCATCCTCTATAGGATTTCCTCTTCAATCTTGTAGCAAAGGTTCAGATCTTCATCACTCTAGGTGATATTCAAGCTCCTCATGTATGTGTTATCCCATGGGTTCCTTCTGAGCTCGCACATGGCCTTCTTTAATTTGAACACATGAGTCAGCTTTTCATGTGTCTCAACTCCCAGTGGTTGCAAATGTCTCTTCGTAGTCTATGCCTTCTTTCTGTGAGAAGCCTCATGCTACGAATTTTGCCTTGTATCCCATGATGTTGCCATCTACTGCATCCTGGATCTTGTATATCCATATGGAAGACACTACGAACTTCCCTTCAGGTCTCGACACCGCCCTAGTCATCATTCCTCTTGAACTGGTACTCTTTGATCACAGTCTCTTTCTTCTTGTCTACTTCTTCATAGCTGGAGGTTCTGCATCAATAATATTGTTCAACAGTATCAGATAAATAGAGTGTGTTTGAGGCCTCTTGAAGTCTTATCATACTATTCTTCTGAAGCTCTTTCTTTCGCTATGGTGTCTTTGACCCGAAAAGCTTCAGGTTCATCTTCATGTATGCTTATTGGAGTGAATCTTGAACTGTCATCACTTGTTCTTCAGAACAAGTCTCATCCTTCTTTTCTTGTAGGCTATTGTACACGATCTTTCCTACAAGTCAAATGCCCCAGTTGTATGGTTAGAAACATTTGATAAGGCATATTCATAATGGAAAATTCTTATGCATAAAGATATAATCATGCAACTATTTTAGCCAATACAACATTCATCCATATCTGGCATACACAGAAACTTTCCAGATGCCTTCCATCTCTACCATAACATTATTGAGATTGTGTACTAATCCCAATATGTCAGCAAAGAGGTTTCATCCTAGATAAGTAGCAATGGAGTGTTGTATAACACTATAGGATACTTACCCATAACATGCATATTAGTAGTATATTGCTCATTAATGTAGAAATTCTATCACGGATAATACATTTCACAACTAAACAATGTCATATAAACAACTAGATATGTAGGAAAAGACTATTTAAATAATTGTCTTTATTTGTTTTTTTGGTAGACTCCTTCTTGAGCCTTCAACTTCATCATCTTCTTTATTCATAACATCATCATTTCTTATCCAAATGCTAAGATGGATAAGAGGTTCTTCAAGAATTGATTCCTTCATAATCCTCATCGCTTGAGGGATATTCATGAGATATTGATATTCAATTGATCCCATCTTCTCTTCTCTTATTATGAGTCGAGCTTCTTCTTGTGTGCACTCTCCCAGAGCCTGCCGAAGGTAATCACTTCCTTCTGGCACACATTCCTTGAATGAATGAATCCCATGATCCTAGGAGGCCATTCAAGGCGGTTATAACAATATGTTATTCTTCTTTGATTTATTTGTCATAGCATCAAACACTTCCTTTTGGTGTCTTCAATGATGACACATGAGGGATGAGATGATCTTTAATAGAATCTGTAATGATTCTCTTGGCTCTAGCCTTAGCCTCATTTGCCTCTAGCTCTTAGACCTTTCTTACTAAAATACTGATCCAAGTCAATTTCTTCAAGGATCATGGAGGTCATATACTTCCATACTCGGAAGTTGTTAGCTTCACTGAGCTTGTCATCAAGGAATTTGAGGTGTCCATCCTGGTTCTGGAGTGGGATGATCTAGGGTTTTCCAAAGAAACTATAATTTTCAAAACTTGGAATTTCAAACTTCTGATTGGATAGAAAGATGGGCCTCTTCAAGGAGAGCTATCCAATGTACTCCTTTTCTGAAAACAATGGAGGGAAGGTCTCGGAACAGGAAGCCCTAGTTTTCCAATTTCTTCTACAGAAATTCCTGATATTGTTTCTGCGGTATGTAGGAAATTATTGCTCCTCTATGTCTAAAACTTTGTGTTGGTTGTGGATGCTAATCTTCCATATCCAAAGATATTATTCAGTTGTGTTTGTAACCCAGGTGTACTGTACACTCATTCCCCCTGCCTTGGGGTTCGGAGGTAGAGCCCCCAAGAATTGTTTTTGGGATATGTGTTGGCCAACAGTTTTACGGACCCATGGTATTGGGTTAACCCTAGAATTTTCCCATTGTATTTCCCCTATAAAAGAAAGCATTGTAACAGGACTGTGTATGGTATTGGAAGAGAGACTGTGAGGGCGTGAAGAGGAAGTGCAGCGGTTTTGCTGCAGGTTGTATCCCTTCACTTTTTTGGACTGTAATAAAAGGACTGACAATTTCTTTGTGGATGTAGCCCATCGTTTGGGTGAACCACGTTATATCCGTGTCTCTCTGTAATGTTTTAATGTGTTTTGCATCTTGTTAATGATTTAATTGTATATCTATTATTGCTCTACAGTCCTATTTTCTAACACTTCGCACTGAGATAGACTTGTATGTCCTCTTTCTAACACCGCATGTTGGATCAGAATTGGTTTTACCAATTGGGAATTATGCGTGTTTTACCAAGGAGACTTATTTCAGGACTGTTCATAATAACGAACTTGTATGGACTGCCATGTGTCACTGTTTCATCTTCGGGGTCTGAAAATTTTATCATAGAAAGAACATTCTGTTCTGTATCTACAAAATCTTGTGAAATTTCATTTGGACCATCCTAGCCCGAGATATAGCAAATCTTCCCAGGTCACCTGTTTAAGACTATATTCTGGAGGAGGTTGGAACCCTGATTTGGAGGAACCATATCTCCTGAAGTATAGCAAATCGGAGGCTAAAATTTGTACACAGTGTACAACACAAATTTCTCTTCGGCTTGTTAAAATTTTGGCTTCTGATCCTTCTCCAATCTTGCATTGTAATTAAAATTCTAGGATTACTAAATTTAGTCTTCTAGGGTTTCCAAGCATGGAGCCCTGATTTCCATTAGCTGCCGTTGCAGCTGTATTTCAGATGTACAGTGAAACTTATCTGATTAAAAAAATGATACCACCAATATATGCACCCTATTGAGTCGAGTTATCCTAGTGCTCCTTGCTTTATGATCTGTGGAGAGAACACCTTCAACTAGGAATCCCTAGTTCCTGCAGCTGCATAGTGTTTTCTTCTTAGGTTAGCTTTGATACCATGTTAGATTTTTATCATTTAATCAATATGATCTAGGATATTATCTTATAGAATAACACACACAACGTTAATCACAAGAGACAATAGATACAAGGAATTTTCCTTGGGGAAACCATAAAGGAGAAAACCCCGCAACTTCCTCAGAGATAGAATGAGCACCAAAAGCAAAAGTAAAACCCAAAGATGTAAAGATGATCTCTGACAGCTGTTCTCTCTCTCACTTGTGCAAGCTTCTCCTCTCTCACTCATGCGTTATGATTGAGTGTCTGTGTGTTTCAAATAAAGAGTCTCACTCTCTATTTATACTTGTTTTCCACTTGACAATTACTCTACATGGCCGAGTTCACTAGCAGAGTCTAGTAATCCTAATATGACTCAACTGTGGGGACTATTGCCCCAACTTACAATGAAGAATTAACCTCAATGACTTTATTATATTAATGACTCTCCCGATTAGAGGAACAAATATCTCCATCGGGGTACAATGAAATACAATATAAAATATACAAGTGAATACATTCTGAAGTTACAAATACATCAATAGATACTGCCAAAAACATATTTTTTATTTCCTTATATATACAAAATACAAAAAAATCAAATAATTTAAAACAAATTTAAGATTTTACCTATATCACCATATGCATCCAGCGACGGTAGTGGCATGTCCAGGTCTCTGTGGAAGTCAATCCCTGCATAGGGATAGTTTTCCACGACAATGATCTGTCGTTGCCACCAGTGGTGGAAGTCTAGTGGGAAAGGAATGGGTATTTGACCTTCCCCTAACTGCCACATCACCTCCTCCCAACGGGTTTGGGTAGGATCTCATAGACTATGAGGATGAACCTCAACTCTCTGGTTGAGACCTAATACCCTCTTGAAGAAGAAAGTGGTTAGTATGCTCGTGAATCCAAAGTTCTTTACCCTACGCAGCTTGCAGTCCATCAATGGTTGTTTCATAGTGATCAAGAATGATGTGCTATAGTCATACACTGTAGGTCTCATACAATATACATAGTAGAACATGAGAGGCCTGGAATCTTGATGAAGTGATTCCAAACCTGCTATCCTGGATAATACTAGAACTATCACCTTGAGACTAAGGCTCTAGATGGAATTCATCAAAAATTGACTTCCGATATTCTTTGTATATGCAAGGAAATACACGAATATATACTCCTTGATAGTGAGCCCCCTCCACACTCCATGATCTCATAAGTTTACTACCTCACATCGGAGGGATATTCTTATGATGAATTAGATGTCCTGTACTTCTAGTCTCAATGGCACACCATCTAGTTGAAAAGCCTCTCTGTGTGGGTCCTATTAGTCCACAAACATTTGAATAAGTGTTGGTTGGTCCCACAAACCCCCAAGCTTCCAAAAATTGTACAACCAACATCTTTTTAAGGCTCATTGAGCATTTATGTCTCGATGGACTTCCGTATCAACATCCTCATGCTCACACTCGCTCCATTCAAAAATCATCCTGCCAAGAAATATCAAAATTTTGTGAGATTTTTTCATTAACTTGGGCATACCCGGCTCCATACACGACTTTTATTTTTGATAGTAGCGTACATATGCAGGAAGGCTTTGCCTTACTCGCGTACATCAGGCCCTATACGCAACCCGATAGTATCTGACCCACATGGGCTGGTACACCCATTTATGGTTTCTCTAAGCTTAAGATTCCACCATGAAAACTAAAAATAAATGAATGGAATAGATGAGGAATGAGATTAGGAACTACCTGGTCTTGACGACTCTGGATTTCGTTGCTCGTAGCATCCAAAATTGATGTTTGAAATTCAAAGTCCAAATGGCTCCAAATGCACTAGTTTAGGAAAAAAACAAAATGGTATGGTAAAAATGTCATTTTTTACTATTTATTAAATTTATTTTTGAAGTTTAACCTACTTGAACTATAGTTTGGAATTTTATTAACTGTGTTCAACTATTTGGATTAATATTGTTGTGTAGGGACCCGTTTTGGGTGCACTTTCGCTGAGGATTTGACCCATTCGTTCCTGTGACAGGTATACCATTGAATTGGCATATAGGATAGGACCACTTTTCCTCATGCATCATGCATTATCCTATGACTATTTCACCTTAACCATAGGCATATAACCACTTCATGATGTTACATAACCTTGACATTGCTATTATAAGTGGCATTACGTAAGTGGTAGAGCTTTCCTACTTATGGGTGCCCTGTATAGATCCCGATTTGCCATTTTGTACCCATGCTGAGTGTCCTCCCTTAGGTCTGGAAGTCCCTTGTAGTTGTGCCATGTCTTTGAGCAAGAACCTCATATTATTTCTTGAACTTTATGTCGTCCATCTCCCACATGGACTCCCATTTATATCGATTTGTAATTGAATTTCATGCATTTGCTTGTCGTGTTGAGCCTTATGTCGGCTCCCTACTTTAGTTTTATAAGCCATATATCTTGAGCTTGTCTCAATCCTAGCCAAGCAGAGCTTTCCATATATATTTTGCAGCTTGATTATCCCATACCTGGAGGAGACATCCCCTCGGGTGTCCTTATCCTGCGTATGCTTCCTTGCATTGAGCATAGGTATGTTCCACTGCTTGGAACTAGTTTGTTTGCCTGTGATACTCGTTTCCTCCTAATTTTGTACTATAATAAATTTTATTCTTTTTTAATCTTTCCAATATGAAAAATACCAAAAAAATAAAAATAAAAACAGAAAAAGCCGGATGGGAAATGATATTACTTTCTATTTGGCAGTTGTCATGTCGTGTCTCCTTCGAACAGAGCACTGTATATTCCATCCATTGGTTGGGTTATTAGTATGAATTTAGGAGTTGTACTCATTAATCTAAGTTTTCTCCATCGACTGGTTATGCTGTCAGTCCTTATGGAGCCTCTATCAATGCCTCCTGTGTTGCAGAGTTGTCCTAGTTCAGTGTTGAGTCTATGCTTCCTATGCGTCTCCATCTACCTTATGCTCTTGTTTGAAGGAATTTTTTAGCTTGAGTCAGCCATTCCTTAGTCATATTATCTTTAAATGTTGGTCATTCCCAATACAATTACTGTTTCATGCTCATCTGGTTCATCCGGGTTCTTCCAAATTATCCAGCATTGTTGTGTACCTTGTGTTGGTTGATGAGGGATGCCTTAATTCCCTCCTTCTAGTGGATAACATTCCATCGACTTCATATCATTTTTTCTGGAATAGGGATATAGAGTCCATTGAGTTCCTTGATACTTGCAGTCATTAGTGGCAGTTTCTCTCGCCATCAACAGATTTGGGAATACATCAATGTCCCATGATCGATGGACTCTCTCAAGTGTTCGAACTCAACACATCTATTCACACTTATTTGATTACAATATGTACATTGATTCCCTCTATCATTATCGGTGGGATATATCACATTTGTTAAGGGTATACATCAATGATCGATAATCAGATGATGGTACATCATGTTCGAACTCAACACCTCTATTCACGTGATGTGACTTGTACTAGTGACGATTTGTGTAGAATACCTCCAAGCTTGGTGGCATTTCATATATGCTACCTCCTTTATTGTACCAGTATCCATGAGATATAAATTCTCATGATAATATTCCAGTGTACCATCAAATGTCTTCATTCAATATGAAGATCTTGTTTCACTGTATATTTTATGTGGCAATGACCACATACGACATATGTCTATTATGCCTATTCATGGATATTGTACTATTATGCATCCGGGGAATTCTACACTCCATATTTGCAGTCACATACATATATCTATCATTGTATTGTACTGATGAGTGGTCGGTTTTTCTACCTTGGTATTCATTACTCCACTTCTGGGACTATTGTAATGTATTTAGGCCATCATGTCCCCCCTCTGGCCTCACACATTAGGGGACATCTGTTATAACTAGATTTTCCATGCTTGGTATATCATGTTTTTATGGCCTATCCCATCCCTATGTAGACTCCTTGTATCCCCTTTGCTCAGTATTACTTTGATACTCCAAAAAATCCCTTTAAAAGTCATGTTTATGGGTATACGTAGGTCACCAGCTTACAACCCGCATATACATGCAACGTTCTTCACTATGAATCACATACATCAGGAAATATGCTCAAAAAATAAATATTTGGAGTTTTTCCTCATCAAGTAATGAATAACTTGACCCTTGTCCTTCCATATGTCGGTAAACGCTCTGATTCAGCCCTTCACTTCTCATTGAGGGGCTATATATTGAGCTACTTGGAAGCATTGAAGGAGGGGAACTTATGAGAGCAAAAAAATTATAGTGGAGTTGTGCCCCATTATTGCATGCTTGAGTCTGCATTCGTTTGTCCTTGGAGTAGTCATTGGTGCTCCTTCCCAAGCTTTCCTTTGTCTTTGTAATATTTCCTTGATATGGAGGATTGAAGTGGTGGACGCCCAAGTGGAGGACTCAATTTATCAGTTTCGATGAGGTGCCGATAGAGGTTTTCATTTATATCTCTATTTAAATTAATAGAAATATATATTTATCGTCCATTACATGTGTAACTATGAATATTTGAATATTTGTATCCATGGGTGTAGTTGATTTGATTATATGTTGGATTGGAATATGATAGAGTATATTCTAACACTTTATATCTATCGTGGTTGTGTATTTCATTGTTGTTGAGGATGGAAAGTAGGTACAAGTGTGATTGAAAGCTCAACATGGATCTTCTATGAACGTCCGGAATAAGGTACGCTTCTCATCCCTTAGTGTTAGTCTTGTTTATATCTTTAGCATGTTGGAAATGGAGTGATTTCCAGTGTCATGATGTCTGTTGTGGTCCACCCCAAGCCATAGGAAGTTTTTTCAGTAATAGATGTCGAGAGCTAAAGAGTGGATGCATGACATGTGATGTATGGTTGATGGATGAGCCAGGATTAATGTATTAAAATATAAGTGTTAATTTATTTGTGGTGGGATGTGCAAAGGTGGAGGTTTAGTTGGGTTGGAGAAAGAGGTGTTGCATCGAATTTGAATGTTCTCATCCCCCACCCATTACATCCCTTGTAAGTGGTATGGGATAGATAAAATATTGGCTAAGTTTTAGATCCAAATGTCTTAGGGTGGAGCACTAAAAATTGTTGGAGGATAGAATTAAGAGACAAAAGGTGAAACAAAGGGTGGGAGGAAAATCAAGAGTTGGGGAAAAGTTTATGCTAGTATGGAACTTGGATCAATGCGGGGAGGGGTGACTCATATACATTCTCACCCTCTTCATTCTTTTGTGGATGAAGAAATAAATGATGGATTACAGTGGTCTCCATCTAAGAGAAATAACATGCTATCAATGTTAGGTAAATGAACCATCATATGAGTAGTTTAATGAGGACATGGAGGTTGAGGAAAGAAAAGTTAAACTTAGTTATAGGAAATAGTATAAAGTTCCATTTGAACATGCATTGAATCCATTTCAACAAAAAATAGTCAAAAATTGTAGTTCAAGAGGTTCAATGTCAATCACAAGTGTTATGTGTAGAAGAGGAGTCAATATATAGTTACACAAAGTTGAGGATGGTTAGGGAAGTTATTATAGCACAAGGGACTGATACGAGCTGAGTAATAATAATATGGAAAGGAGATTAATAAAAAAGTGAATGGAAGAGAACAATATTGAAGATTTAGATGATAATGTAAGTCCTAGATCCAAACTGAGAGGTTTCCATGGCCTTTGGCATGGAAGCATAGAAAATAGTATATTTGTAGATGTAGTGGATACACGGAGGTGAAATAATTTTTCGATTGAATCACAAGGCTAGATATCCCAAGGGGTGTAATATTTTTTCTATTATGTTAGTGAGGAATAATGTTGTTTCCTCATATTTGTGCATTGAGTTGATTGTTCTAAGTGGGGTTGAATGCTTATAGAATTATGTGTAGATATATTTCAATTTGCATTTGGTTATGTTATTCTAATATATAGGGGGTGAAAATTCTTTCTTACATCATGTAGTATCCAAATTGGTTACAACATTGGGAGGAGAAGAAAAACAATAAATAAACAAAAAATAAAAGAATAAGAACTCGAGTAGAAGGAGAAGCAAAAAGAATGATAACACTTGTGAGATGATGAAGAAGAGTTGTAAAGAGAACATGAGAAGAGTGAAGAATGTTGGATCAATATGTCATATAAAGACAAATACATGAAGATAAGATGGTGAGAATATGTTATTGAATAAAGGCAACAAATTCAAATAGGATAAATAGAAGAGTGATCCACAAGAGAATGTTACATAGAAGATGGAGTGAAGAGATGTTGCAAAAGGGAGGAGGTAGGTTGTTTAATACGAGTGGTAAGTCTTAGATAGTTTTGGGAAAGATTAAGAGGAAATTTTTCTAAAACATTAGGTATATCCATACACATTTAAATTATTTACATTGCATTACAGATTTCTACTTAATAATGTTTCCATCAATCAAATAACAAAAAACTATTCAATGAGTTCCACTACATTTCAATTACTACTTGATTCATATTATTACTATTGAATTCCAATATATTTTAATTATCATTGGGTATCCATTGATGCTATTAAATTCCAATATATTTTGACTACCATTGTGTATCTATTACTACTATTTAAGTCCATTAAATTTTGATTTGATTGTGAAAGTAAAATGAGAGAAACAAAAAACCTTCATTTCCTCTACTTCTCAACATTGGTTTCTCCTCCACTTTCGAACTCACTCAGCCAAAAATGGAATCCTTAGGACACTTTATTTCATCCTTTATTTCCTTATGCTCAACTTTGGCCTCGTGATTTAGAACGAATATGGTTCCATATATAATTAACTTCTCTCAATCCTATCCAATTGTGATAGTGTGTCAGGGTCAATGAAGTTTATTTTTGTATTGGACATATTGCAAGAAGATAAATGTATCTTGTAGGAAATATACTTGGATGATAAATATAGATTTGCAAGAATAGAAGTTGAACAAGGAACTTTCATTTATAACAAATATCTTGTAATTATTTAAGATATGATAATTTCTCTTCATCATTGTTATTGTTATGTCACTTATCCATCTAGTCATCTATTTAATTGGATTTACACTTGGTTTGATTTACATTGTATCATACCATACTATATTAGTCATCATAATTTGATCATATCATATTTTCCATGTTCCAAATTATTTAATTTTTTCATGATCAAAATCAACCACTTGACAAGTTTTGACAAGTACTGGTATTAACACCTCTCCATGTTAGTCACCCAATTTGTGGAATTTTGTAAAATTTCCTCAATTTTAATTTTAATTGTGTATGACTTGGAATTATTAAAAATCATGAGATTCATGTTTACATGGATCGTTCTTACCAAGATATTTTCATTATTATGTATAATGATGCAGATCAATGACTTGACAAACTACTAACCAGTAATTATTTTCAAATATTCCATTACATGTCTTTTTTAACATAAATAATGTTTCATTAAAGTAGATCAAAGTAATTATTAATATGTACAACTTTATGATGCACCTCTCAAGATATATATATATATAGTTTTACAACACTTAACGTTGACACAAAAAAATTAAATGGCATAACACACTGCAAGATATAAGTAACTTTCTTAGAGATTGTCAAACTATCCAGATCATTGCAGGAGAAAAAAGATGCAAAAAAACATAAATGTAAATAATTTGTTATTTTCCACTATTCCTTGAAAAATCTTAGGAACAATGTTTTTTAGATTGCATTTGGCCTCCAAACAATACATCAAGTTCTATTTTATTACTTTGGCCTCCAAACAATACATCAAGTTCTATTTTATTTTATCTGATGCATAATATTTATTTGTACAAATCAGCATATTACATAATTATTGATATTAGAATTGGATGATTGTTTGTTTTGTTGGAACACTACTACAAATGTTTGTTTCATTGAATCAACCAACTTTTTGACAAAAAATGTTCAACATATTGATATTAGAATGGGATGATTGTTTGTTTTGTTGGAACACTACTACAAATGTTTGTTTCAATGAATCAACCAACTTTTTGACAAAATAATGTTCAACATAGGCCCTAAAGTTATATAATTTGTAGATTGTTTCTCTACAAATTTAAGATTCTTTAAAGTTGAGTATCTTTACGTTTAAATGTTAGGAGAATCCTAACACGTTTTGATCTAGACTAGGAACATCATCATTAGTTTGGATCTTTGGGAGAAAGAAGCTCGAGATTTCATTTTGTTCTCCACAAAAGGAGATCGAGGAGAAGAGAATTTATTAAAAAAGGTTTGGAAATAAATTAAATGTAGTTTTCACAAATCAATTGATATTTCATTGGTGCTCTAACAAATTCACAATTTGTGGAGGCTAGATGGTCAAAATCCTGTAAACGACATTGAGTGATTTAAATTATGACTTTAATGAGAAAACACATATGAAGAGAAATAATATTATCAAAGAGAAACAATCAAGGAATTCCATGATTGTGGTAGTTATGACGAAACTAAGGTTTATGGAGAGTTGTAGATGCCTACTATATGACAACTTTTTGCCACAATAAATGAAAATGGTGAGAACTTAAGGCCTTGCATTTTAAATTATAAAGTGTAATGGGAACTTTGTTATTGTTTATATGAAAATAGGTTTACATTTTTTTAAATTATATTATTGAATTTATTGAACTTTCATGTTTTCTAATACTCTTTTCAGTAACATATCTTAAGGGAAACCTCTTGGGAATTTCCTCTTATTTTAAATGATAGTACCCAAGGTAAACTCTACATTCTTCAGGGAATAAGGCCAGGTCTACAGCTTATGAATAGATCAAATATAGCTCATCAACAATCAACTCAATAAGATAAAGCATGTCACAAAGTGGTAACACTCATTGGGACAATAACTTTCCTCATAACCACTTGAAGTACACATAAGTGACATGTTTCCCAATACATTATCCATGATAAAACTCTTTTATTATTTTTACATGTTAAAGTTTGTGGAATCAAATGTTTTATGATTTTTAATATCTACTGTTATATTCAAATTTTTAATCACCAAATTGGAAGTTCAATATTAGTTTATTTGGGTTTACACAATTCCTTTAAATAATGGTCTTTTCATATAATCCAAAACAATATTGATGTTGAGAGTATAAGGATTGTTGTTTGGAGTTCCATCAAATTACATAGAAGCGTACAACCTGATTTTGTGCATGATTGTTACAAGTGTTACAAATGGATGTTTATACCTAATTTTATCGGTGTTGCACAATAATATTTTTATGTTTATTTGTGGTTTATGTGTTTTGATTCTATATAGATAAATTACTTTGTGGTGTATTTCAATTGGATGAGGGTCCAGGGATGAAATATTTTTATTTATTTGGGGACAACAGTTGTAATGTCCCCCGGGGATATCAAAGGGTCTCAAGGACATATCATTAGCTCTCTAAGGCTAATTAGATAATTTTAGCACAATTTATTAGTCAAACAAATGTTTAATTTTATTTTTTGTGACTTAATTTCGACAAAATCCCTTTAATTACAAATAAATTAAAATAAATTCAATAACTATTCTAACAAACAATCCAAGTGATGAGAAATTTTATTAACATCATATAAAATAATCAAACCTTCAATAAAATCCATATTAGAGATGATAACCACTTCTAAAGGATATTATTCGTATTCACAGTTAACTAGTAATTAAGGTGTTAATTACAAAATTTAATGACACAGTGCGCAAATGAAAACACTTATTACAAATACATCTTTTTAACAAATAACCATTGATTAGCAATCAAAATGGCTTAATAACATCTAATTACATGTAAATAAGTCCTGATTACCAAAATTACAATAATTAATCATGATAATTACGAAAGAGAGTCCACAAGACTAGGTAACTAGTTTTCCAATACAAGAAGCCAGTCTTGCACAAATCAACTTGTAACCATGCCACTAAACCCAAAAGAAATCTTATATACATTAACACCATATTTAATCATGCACGTACACCCAATTAAAGGTTTATTTGCAGATCATTTCAATTGCACATAAGGTTATTTTTTCCATCAATTCCAATGAAACTAGTTAACATTCACCACAAGGAATTGAGTTTAAATAACTAAACCAAAATGCAATGCATCCATAAGTAAAGTATCACACATGAATAAGCCACATACAACACAATAACATGTTAGAAACATAGAACATGGCTGTAGCATTCCATTTTTACGAAAATAGATATTTCAATCCCCAACTAGTTATCAATTCTCACCACAATGTACCTAGTTTCCAATTTAACTTTCGAAATTCAAAATAAAGAGAAACACATGACTATTGTATTGCATGGAAAACATAGTAGGGGTCACCTATAGTCATATGGACGTAGCTTTCCTCCCATATTAGTCCATAAATTTTCCAAATACTATCAAGAACATTTTCCCTCATATTCTTACACACATTTCAAGTATATTTATTAGACAAAAGAATAAAAGAACACTTAGGCATTTTTACAAACACTTCATGTTCCAAGTCTCCAAACTGTGTAAAACAATCCAATTGAACAACTAGTTTTCAAATAAAAGGTAAAAGCATCAAAATACACATTATATAATGAACATGGATAGAAATATCAGTTATGTAGCAAAGGTGCGAAAGAATCATATCCTCGAAAAAATTGTGCATAAAATCCAATAACTAGTTTCAAATTCCTTCACAAAATTATGTGCATAAATAGATTGAATTCCATGAGAAATTTCTTCCACAAACAACTCATACATTTCATCAAAATTTTCATGTGCATCCAGAAATAAATTAGATCAGATCCAAATTACATAAACATGAAAGAACTTATCTTTACCAAATACGCAACCAGAATCGACCGTGCCATGTTCCACCCAGTCATAGACACAATGCAAGCCAAAACTCACTTTGAAATGGTCACCCCCGATCTAGAACCTTGATACCTCAAGAAATGGTGTACTCAACCAAAAATTCTCTCAAGAATTTAGTCCAACCACAACCAAATGAAAAGTATGACCTATATTTCCACTCCAGGGAAATTCCATTGGCTCTAGGACAATAGTCCAATCACAACCCAATGGAAAGTAGCACTTCCAATCCAGATAAATTCTAGTGGTTCCAAGACAAATACCACTGTCTCTAACTCAAATTGGGAATAGAAACAATGATGATCTCATACCAAGAGCAACAAATCAAACCACAAGTTCCAAACACAAGAACAAGAGCAAAGTCATGAACCAACACACAAGAGTGACTTCCAAAAAAGAAAATCAAATTCCTTCTTGAGTAATTCAAATTGGGAGAGAAGGACACAAGCATGAGATTTACATTTCAAAAATATAAAATAGGAGTTACACATCAAGTGGCTACAACAAGAGGCACACTAATCCATCTCATGAGGGCGCACTAGGTGAGAGAGAGACTCCAATCCTCAAATAAAAAATAATCTAAAGGTAAATAAAACAAATGAGTAGCATAACACGTGAGGGTACATAACCATTAGGGTCCATCAAATACACAAGAAGGGTGTACACCATCAACATAGGTTCAAAAAACATAGGTAAACACTTTTCCACAACCCCTTGCTTGTAACATCATGGTTCCTCATACTCTCTTTCGTGGCATTGATAATCTAATTGTTTTTATTTTATTAATTATTTTATAAGTTCAACATAATAAAAATAATAATAATGTGCAAACCATAGTCCAGGCACCTTGTTCCACTATTTTCAACAGAGCAACAATAATAATATGTACAGGGGCTAAACCAGAAGGTATTATAACAACAATGCATACATAGTATTAAGCAATCACCTATATGTTCAAATAATGAAACAATTATTTATATTTATAAGAGACATATGGAATATGCTTTAGAAAATATGGACACAAAAACAAAAAAATCCAACATATTATTTATAGATGAAGGTTGATACAATTATAAGGGGAAAAAGGTTGAAAAGTGCTTCTAGCAACTATTAAGTCCAACATTATATGATTCTTTTGGAAAAGAAACTTTAATTGAAATTTTTTTTTGTGTTATTATCTGAAGTACTCATTTGAATGTGAAACATTTACTAAAAATATTTAAATCCATTGGCCTTATCCTTGATTATGATAATGACTTTTAGTTGTAAATTGAATGTAAATATTTATTTCCAATCAATTGTTATTGTTATTGTTGGGTATATGTTATATTATTTACATGTATGTGTGGAGGGAAGGTGCACCTGTCAGCAATGTGTTTGACGATCTTTGTCAACACCTTCACAGAAACATGCCCGGAGGCCTATTTCTGTTTGGAAATGGTCATTGGCCATTTTCGATACGATCGCAAGTGAGCCAATATTTTTTGGTTGTTTTTGGGAATCATCTAAAAATATGTAATTTAATCCCGCTTAAGGGATTGGGGTTTATTTTCTAATCCGGGTTAAAAGATTAGGGTATTGGAGGCTATGGAATACCTATATTTTGTGAGTTATTCATAATGATAATGAGAAATATGAGGTGTGTCTCCAAGGTTTGTTGGTTTTCTCAGTTAATGGTTTCCAGGGTAAATCTCCGTGTTTATGTGTGAATGCTATGGTGTAATCTCTATTTTTCTTAAAAAATCTATATGATTTGCTTCTCTACACAGGTTTAAAACTTACATGTGGTATCAGAGCTCGATTATTAGCATAAGGGGGACACCTTTGTTGTTGAGGGTTCGACGCGGTTGATAGATATTGGGTCTATGATAAACCTAGGTTCAGTGGGAGCTTTACAGTGTTGATTTATGCATAGAAAGAGAATGGCAAGCAATTTGAGAATTGAGATCGAGAAATTTAACGGCCAAAATTTTGAGCTATGGAAGCTCAAAATGGAGGATCTTCTTGTAGATTGGGAATAATGGATTACTGTGGATCGAGGTACTAAACCCACTGCAACGTCACAAGATTATTGATATAAATTAGAAAGAAGGGCAAGGAGTACAATACAATTGTGCTTATTGGACACTGTGTTGTTGAACGTATCTGGTTAAGATAGTGCAGTAAATCTTTGGGGAAAACTAGGGAGTTTCTATCAATCAAAATACCTTGTGAACAAGTTGTTTGTGCAAAAGAAATAGTGTCACCTCAAAATGGATGAGAATGACATTGTAACAGAGCATATGAATGTCTATAATAATTTGATAACCCAGATAACCTCTGTTGGTATTAAAATGGTTGGAGAAGATAAATGTATTACATTATTGTGTTCTTTTCCAGATTCCTGGGACAACATAATTATTGCAATAGGTAGTGCTAGCCAACGACCTTAAAATTTGATGAAATAGTATCATCCCTACTATCAGAAGAGATGAGGCAAAAAACCATGGATAATCATAGCATGGATGCCTTGTCTGTGAGAGATCGCCTCAAGGAGACAAACAAAAATAAAGGATCCGGGGGTATCTAAATACAAGGGTAGATCTAAATCCACAGGAAAAGGAACAAGTAAGTGCTAGAAATGCGGTAAATCTGGGCACTATAAAAAGGATTATAGATCTAAGAATGTTGAGAAAGCAAAAGGATCTAAGGATACCCCTTCTACAGAGGTGAAGACCTCCTCAGAAGAAGGAGGGGATGTGTACCTAGCTTCCACGAGTAATAAGTCAGAACGTTATATATGGTTGATTGACTCAAGTGCGCCATGTCATATGGCCCCTCATAGGGAGTGGTTCCGTGAATATTAAAAGTACAATGGAGGAGAAATGTACTTGGGCGACGATTCACTAGACAATATCAATGGATGTGGTAGAGTTAAGCTAAAAATGAAGGATGGAAGGATTAGAACTCTACCTGGAGTGATACACATTCCAAATCTAGCAAGAAACTTAATATTTGTTGGAAACGTGGATGTTGTAGGTGTAAAGATTATGTGTGGAGATGGTGGTTGAAAAATGGTTCAAGATTCAATGGTATTGATGAGGGGAGTTCAGTATGGAACTTTGTAAAAACTATTGGGAAGCACCATCATTGATGAATGTACTAGTTCTGTTGTGCTTGAGGAAGGAGGTAAAGATGACAGAACCCTGACTACATCAAGAGGAAAGACAATGTTATGGCATCAAATATTGGGGCATATCAGTTAAAAGGGCCTTCAAGCATTACAAGGTAAAGGTATGGTTGAATGTATGACTGATTTCACTCTAGATATTGATTTATGTGAACATTGCATATATGGAAAACAAAATCAAGTAAGATTTGCATCTGGTGCTACAAGAGCAAAGGGACTTCTAGAATTAATACATAGAGATGTGTTTGGAACTATTCCTATTCGATTATCAGGAAAATGTGTGTATTATGTTTCATTTATAGATGATTTTTCAAGGAACACATGGATCTATTTCCTTTGAAATAAATCTGAAGTATTTGCTAAGTTTGAAGAGTTTAAGGCTCTTGTAGAGAATCAATTAGAAAAGAAAATGAGTGTGTTGAGGACATATAATGGTGGAGTGTTATGTGGGAATGAATTCGAGGACTTCTGTAAGAAGTGCGGTCTATCAAGGAAAAATAATACCTTGTACACAACTCAACATAATGGAGTTGTTGAGAGGATGAATATGATGTTGATGGAAAAGACAAGGAGCATGCTAAGCAGTTCTGGGATAGGACAATAATTATGGGAAGAAGTAGTGGAGACAACATGTTACTTGGTAAATCGGTCACCCACATCAACATTGATTGATAAAAATCCACAAGAGGTATGGAATGGTAAGAAACCTTCTATTAAGCATTTGAAAGTTTTTGGCTGTGATGCTTATGTACATGTTCCAAAGGAGAAAAGGGTCAAGTTTGATAACAAAGCTGACAAGTGTATCTTTATTCGCTATAAAGATGGTATGAAAGTTTAGAAGATTTGGAATCATGTAACTAAGAAGATTGTTTATAGTTGAGATGTTGTGTTTAGAGAGGTCAAAGAAGTCCCCATATAGGGAGTGACTCCAATGGAAAAGGAACTAGATAAAATAGAGTTTGAGTTAGAAGGTGAAGAATCTGAACTAACAAAAGAAGTTGAATCAGAAGAAGAAGAACCTCATACCCCAGCTTTGAGGAGATCATACCGAGAAAGAAGGAAACCAGGAAGGTATTCCCCTCTTGATTTTCACTCTCATTTTGCTTTGTCTATTACTGATGATGATCCTATAAATGTGAAGGAAATTATTGATTCAAAGGATAGTGATCTCTAGAAGAAGGCCATGGTTGAATAAATGGATGCCTTGGACAAAAATGAAGCTTGGGATCTAGGATAGTTACTAGCTAGAAGAAAACCCATTGGGAGAAAATGGTTGTTTAAAAAGAAGTTGAATGCATAAGGTAAAGTGGAGAAGTACAAATCTTGCTTGGTAGCAAAAGGGATATTCTCAGTTAGAGGGAATTAATTTTGGTGAAATATTTTCTCCAGTTGCAAAATTAACTTCTATTAGATTTATTCTTTCTATTGTTGCTGCTTTTGATCTTGAAGTACAACAGATGGATGTGAAGACAACGTTCTTACATGGGGATTTGGAAGAAGAAATCCACATGAAACAACCATAAGGATTCATAGCAAAGGGAAAGAAATAGATCATGGTATGTAAACTAAATAAGTCCCTTGATGGTCTAAAGCAATATCCAAGGATGTAATACCAAAAGTTTGACACATACGTACTTGGATTGGGTTTGTGAGAAGCAAATTTGATCACTGTGTATACTCCAAATAGGTTGGTGATCAATTCATTAACAAAGTAATATATGTTGATGACATGTTGATGATTGGAAATAAAAAAGATGTTATAAAGGAGGTGAAGTCTTAGTTGTCCTACAAATTTGATATGAAAGATATTGGTGTCACAAACTTCATTTTGAGAATGGAGATTAGAAGAGATCGTGCAAACAGGATGATCTGTTGAAATCAAAGTAAATATGTTGAGAGGATACTACAGAGATTTAACATGTAGGAAAGTAAGTCGGTCAAGGTTCCTATTCTTGTAGTTGTAAAGTTATATGTAGAGCAGTGTACCAAGACACAGGAAGAAGAAGACATGTCACAAGTTCCATATGCTAGTGCAGTTGGTAGTTTAATGTATACAATGGTCTGTACCAGATCAAACATTGCTCATGTAGTGGGATTTTTGAGAATATATATGTCAAAACTAGGAAAGGAGCATTGGACAACTGTAAAGAGGGTCTTTAGATATTTGTGTGGCACCACAAATTATGCAATCTGCTACCAAGGAATACTTGGACCAGACAGAGTAATAAATGTACATGGATTTGTTGATGCAGATTGGGATGGAGATCTTGATTGAAAAATATTTACAAGTTGGTATGGGTTTAACTTATTTGGAGGACCTATTTGTTGGATGAGCAAGAGACAAGCTATAGTTTCACTCTCAACTAGAGAAGCTGAATACATGACAACTACTCATGTAAGCAAAGGATTTGTATGGTTGAAAATATTGTGTTCAAGTATTGGGTTTGTATAGAGAGCTATAAAGTTAGATTGTGATAGCCAAAGTGCAATATTCATGGCAAAGAACCCTGCTTATAATGATAAGACAAAGCATATTGATGTGAAATATCACTTTGTGAGAGATATGGTTCAAGACAAGAAGGTGTTGTTGGAAAAGGTGGCCACCTTGAAAAATGTTGTAGACTCATTAACAATGTTTGTCAGTACAAAGAAGTTCTCTTGGTGTAGAGAATCTATGGGCATTGATGCCCTGAACCTATTATTTTATGAGTACATGACTCATTGTTATGCAAATAAAATAAAAAGTGGGAGAATGTTCGGTATATGTTATATTATTTGCATGTGCATGTGGAGGAGAGGTGCACTTGTCGGTGCTGCATCTATCGATCCCTTTTGACACCATAGCTTGTTTTCAATCAAAAAAATTTGGTTGTTTTGTCTATTTTTGAGAATTTTCTAAAAATATGTAATTTAATACCAGTTAAGGGATAGAGTTCTATTTTATAATTTGGGTTAACATATTGGGGTATTGGAGGTTACATAATACCTATATTTTATTGTGAGTTATTCATAATGATAATGAGAAAATAGGAGGTGTGTCTCCAAGGTTTGTTGGTTTTCCTGGTTTAGGGTTTCTAGGGTAAATATCTATGTTTATGTGTGAATGTTGTGGTGTAATCTCTATTTTGCTTAAAAGAATATGTATGCTTTGCTTCTCTGCATAGGTTTAAAACTTACAATTATCAACTATTGTGATGTTAATTTAAATATTATTTATGTGTGACATTACTTTATTTGAAAATTGTTTATTTATTAGTATGTATGATATGAGAATCTTAGTTTTTTCCTATTGAATAATATGGATGGTATGTAAATTCAATTCAATATATATATTTTTATCATATATGTTGGAATTATTATTTACTACGAGGGTGGGGGGGTGAATCAAAATATTGAGCATATTATTATAATTTTACCACTTGTCAAAATTTGCACTTCAAGGCTTTTCTACATAAATAACAATGAAAAAAGTTGCACACAAAATATGTAAAATATATATATATATACATACATACATACATATATATATACATACATACATACATATATATATATATACATACATACATACATATACATACATACATACATACATACATACATACATACATATATATATATATGTATGTATGTATGTATGTATGTATGTATGTATGTATATATCTATATATATATATGTATGTATATGTATATATATATGTATGTATATGTATATATATATATGTATGTATATGTATATACATATAT